>WYDF02015657.1:0-26816 GCA_009867245.2 Adranes taylori
TAGATTAAATAAACAACCACCGAATATAAATTTTAAGAAGAAGGATAAAGGAGGAATTAATTTCAACGTTATGGTAATTTGCTTAGTTTTCTTATTGAATAACTACAGGTTTCATTAATTATTGTGGGTGGTAAATCATAGAGAAAAATATTTTAGATTAAAAATATTTATTTTATCATCCTAATATTCCCTTATGTTTGTTTGTTTTTTTTTTTTTGGTAATATTTCACTATACAGTTCTAGCATCAATGAACTCAAAATAGTGAATATAATATATTCCTTTATAGTCGGAAAGCTGGTGACCAATTTAGGGTAGGTATTTTAGGCAGTTTAAAATTATAAAAAAAGTACAATTTCAATGTTAGTGAATCTGGAATGGGGGAGTTTGGGTGGGCTTCTGCGGTTATTTTGCTACTGCGCTGCATATGACATCTGCAAAAAATTCATCCCAAAAAATATTCTTTATGCACTTGGAATTGATATAATTTTTTATTTAGCGTTTATAAAATCTAGAAATAAAAATTGCAGGCCTTTAAACGGGTTTGAAGTGTTGCCAGCGAAAGTGCTGATAAATGTACAAAAAAATATACTTTAGTCAATCTGAAATTTTTATAGTATACATTAATTAATATTAAAAGTATATGTGAAAATGCCAGACGAATGTGACGGTTATAAATTATTACCAGACACAAATAAAAATTTTAAATGAGTGCGACAAGAAAGCCTTATGCATAGACATTGGTAAAATAAAATAAAATTAAAATAATATTTATTGTCATTAGATACAAAAATTTGTACATTGGCTTGTCAGTTCTCTTATTCTACTTCAAATCATTTATTTAAACAATCTGACATTGAAATAAACGTTTAAACCAGGGGTCGCCAACCTATGAGTCGCGGGTCATCGAGTGAGCCATTTGATAATTTCAAGTCACACTTGAATTCCAAAATAGAAGTATTACATAATACTGTACAAAACAACCTAATCGTTTATATTGTTATTGTTAGTTAATGTTCGATATCATTTCATACAGGATTGTGTAGAACAGTCTTTTCGGTTCGATATAGGTCTGTATCTCCACTTTCACCCACGTGTTACTACCGTCATTTTAAAAGAACACCTAGTTGAATTCTAAGAAAAAATATTATTTATATTCTACGTTAGATGGAGTAATATGAAGCAATATTTACTTTATTGCAACATCTACTAGAATATTATTAACTATGAAATAAATTAAACAAAATAGTGTTCCAAAAACCCCACTTCAATTGAAATCGTAAGATGTTGAACACGAGATCAATAGGCAGTCATCGACTGTCTTGTTGACATGTTTCGAAAGTAAGAAACCTCTCTTCATCAGAACTATTCAAGATCAAAAAATTATTTGTGAGTATAAATGATAAATTAAGTAATAAAATAAGTAATGCAAATGAACAAGGAGCATTATCGGGCTGTGATTTTTTTTACAATTTCAAGCGTGGATTAAACCGTAAAAATTAAGATCAATCGAATGCTTGGTGATAAGTTGTGTTTCTTCGCTACCGTAAAGCGATGATACAATGAATTTCAACTCGGCCGACTCCTTAAATGACAGTTTTCGAGCTCCTAAGCCAAAAATGGCAGTTACAGAAAAAAATATTGATCTTATTCGGAACATAATTGAAGAGGAACGGCATATTACTGTCAGAAATATTCAAGCAACTTTAAAGATTGGTGTGAAAACAATTAACACTATTTAACACAAACATTTGAAAGTCCGTAAGCTTTGTTCTCGGTTGGATTCCTCACAATTTGACTTCAGCTCAAAAAGAGGATCGTGTGAGATGGTGTCGATCTATACTAGATCGCTTTGACCGTGGAACGTCTAATTTGGTGTACAATATCATCACAGGTGATAAAACATGTGTATACTGCTATGACCCCGAAAAAAGCAACAGTCGCTAGTTTGGGATTTTGAGAATGAGTCGGCTCAAACAAAAGTTGTTCGTAATAAAAGCCGAAACAAAAAGATAGTCGCCACTTTTTCTGGAATGACTGGGCATGTTCCCACTGTAGCACTGGGGGATAAACGTACTGTTAATGCAGAATGGTACACTACAGTTTATTTGCCTCAGGTTCTACAAAAGGTTCGCGAAAAACGTCCAAGAGGAAGGATTATCTTGCATCATGATAATGCTCGGGCTCAAAATGCTGCTCGAACAAATGAGTATTTGAATACCCAAAACATAGAAATAATGGGTCATTCGCCGTATAATCCAGACCTAGTACCTGCTGATTTCTTCTTAGTTCCGCGGGTAAAAGATAAATTACGGGGTTTACGTTTTATATCGGCCGAAGAAGTGGTTGATGCCTTTATAAATGAAATAAACAAACTGCGGCCCGAAGATTGGAAAAAATGTTTTCAAGAATGATTTTCGCGGATGCAAAAATGCATTGACTGTGGAGGAGAATGCTTTGAAAAA
Source organism: Adranes taylori (assembly GCA_009867245.2). NCBI lineage: Eukaryota > Metazoa > Arthropoda > Insecta > Coleoptera > Staphylinidae > Adranes > Adranes taylori. The sequence continues at coordinate 2,464 of WYDF02015657.1, forward strand.
TTATAAATAAATGTTTTTTTTGTAAATAAACTGTGTTTACTTTACTAGGCTCAACGGAAAGAGAACAGCCCTCGTATAGAAATTTCAGATTGCTTAAAGTATATATTTTTGTATATTTATGATCACTTTTGGGGTCTAAAAGATCTGGGAATTTTATTTTTAGATTTTATGAATGCTAAAATAGAACGTTATATCAGTTCCAAAGTGCCAAAGAATTGTTTTTGGGATGAATTTTTGCAGATGTATACTGTGCAGTAGCGAAATAACCGTAAAAGCCTGTGCAAGAAATTGTACAGTTTTTTGGGCAAGTCAAGTTTCTTAAATGAATTTTATTGAAGACCCCCTAAAATAGCTCCCTAACATACTTACCCTAAATTCATCACCAGGTCTTGGACTATTACGTTTAAAACATGCTGAAAATCTTTTGAAAATAATTAATTACTAACTTGTTTTTGTGACTATTCTTAGTTTGATGTCTAAATTTTGAGATTTCTTTAAGGAACATCTCCATTATGTGAGTATTCTTTAGTTTTATGATTGTATTTTAGGTTCCTCAATCCGAATTAGATTTAGATACAGTCAAAAGTATATTATCAGAATATAAAATCCATAATGCTGATGTAACATTACGGTACGATGCGACCGCTGATGATCTTATTGATGTTGTTGAAGGAAATCGGATTTATATACCATGCATTTATTTACTGAATAAAATAGGTATGTTTTCTTTTTAGCAATCAACACAGTCAGTAATACTTTGAGTCATATTTACTTCTACGTCGGTGGTATGAAAGGACATCTCCCCATATATGAATACCTTCAAACAAGTCTTATTTTAATTCTTGTTTTATAAATTTATTTTATTTAATATAAATATTTTAAACAATCACTGGCGAATTCGGATCTATATGACTTAACTATCGGGTTTTTACTTCCCAATACTTATTAATTTAACTCCACTTTGGCGTGTGAAATAATGGGAAATGTTTCCTATATTGCTTTAGATACTTTTATTGCTCTATGGTATGGTACTTTGTCTGAAACGATTTTATGATTTATGTGTAACAGTCTTTAAACGATTAACACAATCTAGCTTCTGCCTCTGAGTAGATTTCTCTTTTTGGATGTTAATGCTTTGAACTCACATATATGTAGGTCTACTAGTACATATCTTTTCTATGTTTAAAATATTTATGTTCAACTAAGATGTAGATGTTATTTTCGGATGAAGCGCGAACTCCACTTTGGTTTGTTTCGTCATTTTGAGTGACGGAGTATCTAGTAGTAGGCAGGGCCAGATTAATCCCTTTAGAGGCCCTAAGTACTTAAGATTTGGGTGCCCCATATATGTGTAATTCAATATATTGCCGCGGTTAAAATTGACACAACATGGAATTAGGCTAGTTTAACAAAACTCCTTTGGTTGTAAAAACTCCCAGTTCTCTCTTCGGCATCACAAAATCTTATAAACCTCTATTTTCAATCGATGATAGAGCTATAGGAATTCAATTTATTCAAATTTAGAATGTGGGCATCGTAATAGAGTAAATAAAGCTCCGCAATAATATTTATTTAGGGCAATCATACATGGAAGTCAAGTTTCTTAAATTAATTTTATTGAAGGCCCTTGTCTGTTCAAAACTGTAAAGCAGCTCTGAAGAAATAACTTCGGTCCAGAGCTTTTTCGAATTAAGTCTCTGCGTACCACAAAATAAAACTAATTAAGAATCAATTTTATCAATCAGTTTTAAATCTATTATCAATCAATTTATTAAGTACAATGTCTCAATTGAATTTAGATAAATAAATATATCTTCAACAGTTAAAATAAATTCACAACTCTATTCTAATAAAAGATAGTTGAGTACAATCGTTTAGTTAGTTTTAATAATTATTATCAATGATCTCTGCATTATTTTAAAGCAGCTCGTTTCAACACAAAATGATTATAAGTACAATGCAATTATTTCTCAAGATTGCCCAACTAAATAAATATCTATTGTGCAATAATCAAATCTAATGTGAATTGTTACTTATATTCTTGAAAATAATTTCAATTTCATTTGCGAATGTGATTGATTAATCTGTGCCCGGAGTACGTGCTTAATTTGCTTAATGGTTAATTTAATCCTGGTAGTACCTTAAGCCCTGCAGTAGGTGCTGTTTCATGTCCAATGATATTTTAATTTTTACAGAGTTTTTTTGTATAGAGAAAAGTCTTTACATTGCCTTGACCTGGAGTATCTCTTTTCATTAGTTGACGGTCTTATAATTACTTGAACAATCATATAATACGATCGTATAATTTTACGATCATTCTACATGTTCTCAGTTTGTTCTCAAGACTGAAAATACATTATATCAAATAAGAATGAAACAAGTTATTGAAGTTATTTCTTTTGAAATTAGACCAAATTAGCATAGAAGAATTGGATATCATTTATCGGATTCCGCATTGTGTTCCAATATCTGCTCATCATCGTTGGAATTTTGATGATTTATTGGAAAGGTTATGGGAATATCTGAAATTGATTCGTATATATACGAAACCGAAAGGTCAATTACCGGACTATAATTCACCTGTTGTTTTACATACGGAGCGAACATCTATTGAAGATTTCTGTAATAAGTTGCACAGGAGTATCATTAAAGAATTCAAATAGTAAGTCATACATATTTTACAAATGTTATATAGCTATTTGCTATTAGAATACAAAAAATCGTGGACGTGGTCGCCACCCCATCTTTCATATACTGGAAGTTCTACGTTTTGTTATATCTGGTATAAAACAAGTGTTGAACCTTTTAGTTTCGTCTGTCACCTTTTAAGTCGTTTATTAAATTCAATTAGCAAAATAGTATTTCGGGTAAACTAAACAACATTAGTCTAACCTTTAAATCGCCTACCCATGAATCCGCCGGCCCCCATATTTGCCTATGGCGCGGACAGCTTCGCTAACCGCTTTGCTGCTGCCGCTCTTGATTCACATTTTCCCCGTATTTGCCAACGGCGCAAATACGGGCTTGGCATGGTCTAGGACCCCTGTTGACTCTTTTCGGCTACTTTTTAAAAGAGTAGTCTATAGAGTAATTTCTAAAAGAATAGTGCCTTGATCTTATAAATTTGCTTTGGCGCAATCTGCTGCCGTTTTTGACTTAACTTTTTCCCCGCTACCGCTTTTGAGTCACTTTTATTTCGTGCCCGATTTGCGTATAATTGAGGTCCCTGGGCCTTATACTTATTCCCAAAATTTTATTCTTTTCGTACAACAGCCGGTCTCAAGTAAATGGATCGCAAAGTTTACAAAACAAAAACATCATGTATATATGTTAAATTGTAATTTTAGAATAAATGTTTCAAATAAAATTGAACGAGCTTTTGGTAGCCTATATAATAAAGTTTTTTCATGTGTCCTATCTTTATAGTTCCTGAAACGTATCAAAAAGTTTGTAAAATTTTAAATTTGGCAACGTCACACTCTATACCACTTACAGGGTTGGCACTACTTTCATTCGACGCATAATACAAAATACTATCTGCGAGCGAAATTTCAGTCTTCTAATTTTAAAACTGAATTTCTCAATAAAATAATCATTATGAACCCCTTCCCAAAATTTTAATGTGCACCCGCCCATGATAACATTTATTCATTTGCGAAAGCAGTTTATATGTCTCATACAACGTAAAATGATTTTTCCTGTCACTTTGCATAGATAAGCTATCATGTAGGCCTTACATGTATATATGACTGTTCAATATACATGTAAGTTGCAAAATGTTTTAAATTATTAAGGGTCATATCTTTCAAACAATAAGAGTTAGACCCATCATGTGTGGTATCATTTTAAATAGAATTAGAAGTGCTATCAAAATGTAAAAATATACAGGGTGTTACTAAAAAGTTTTTTATTGCTCATCGGTCAACTATATTCAGTTGATCACACTAATTAAGGTTCCTTAGACTTAGACTAAAATTGCGGTCCCTTAGACATTCCCCACGTTTCATTTTTCCAACTTTCATAGGAACCGAGATATTTAGGGTTTTCAATGTCAAATTACTCCGGGGCTATGGCGTGCGATGTTTTAAACTCGTTTAATCACTTAAGTATTAAAGGAACTTTCGACTAAAAAAAAAACTTCTTGCGAAACTTTTCGAGAAAATGGATCCTAAAGTTAGCAAATAAAATAACACCCTTTATATATGTTAAATTGTGATTTTAGAAAAAAAAAAATTCAAACAAACTCGAACAGCCTTTATGTACTCTATACAATAAAGTTTATTCGTATGTCGTATCTTTTATTGTTCCTGAGATATTTCAAAAAGTTTGTTAAAACTTCAAACGTGGCAACACCGATTCCCATACAATTTGGCAACATCGGACTTTCTTTATTCTACGCATAATACAAGGTAATATATGTGTGCAAAATTTCAGCCTCCTAGTTTGAATACGAAATTTCTGAACAAAACAATGACTCCTTTATTGTCCGTCATATTGGATTTATAAAAAATAAAATAAAAAAACCGTTCTGCGGGCTTATATTCTACACCTGTCTACCAAAATTTCATCCAGATTGGTCCCATAGGGAAGGAGAAATTCTTTTGCGTATTTACGGATTGCAGTAATTTGAATACAAGAGACGTACTAAGGTGAAATAGAAAAAAATGTTAAATGTGAATCCTATATCTTTCATATACCTATAGGTATTAGGTACCTACATGGTATATGAAAGATAAAAACAGATTAATACAGAGTTTTCATTAAACTTAAATGAAATAGTTGTTTTGTGGATTTTCGTGCCCCTCTCAGTAATTAACAACCTTATCAAAAATATTTCTTGTTAGGTAACTTTGATTAATCCACAATAAGGTTCTTTAATAAATGTTTTATTAAAAAATATACTTTCCTATTTTGTTTTAATTTATTGCGACCGGTTTTACTTATATGTTGAGCATCATCAGGCTAAAACTACATGAAACAATAATTAATTAATTACATTGAATAATTCACATTAACTTACATTTTACTTAAAAGTATAGCATATGAGAATTTAGAATCGAATTGTCTGATAGGTTGAGTGTGTGAACTTTGAGGGTTGCGTGGCGAATGATGTTTGCTATGTCATTCTTTTTGTTTCTGCACATGTGTGGTAGCTTATACTACCACACATGTATAAGCTTGTACTAAAAATGATTTAGAAGTAGTGGGTAGGGTTACTTTAATTGTAAAAGTTCCTAATTATAATAATTACTAATTGTTTCGATGCGTTGCCATCCTAATTAGATTTATCTCACCGTTGATTGCTTCTTAAACTGCATTTAAATTCATAAGATCTTAGTAATAATGTAGGCATACCGTAATACGTATGTAAATAATGCAAAACTAATTTTCAAATTGATTTGCGAAGCCAGGTGATGTCGTATAGTTAAGCTCATAAGCCAATGCAATGATGCTATGCGAAAAATCAGAGGGTACTGAAGAAGGCTTACTACCAAATGTCACCAAATACCACCACGATGGCCAGATGATATCAGACGTTTATATACAAATTGGACACCAGAGGCACAGAATAGGAAAGTGCGGAAGCAGTGCGGAGGCTTATGTCCTATAGTGGACGAATGTGGCTGACTGATGATGATATAACTTTTCCACAGTACTATGTTATTGGTTAGGGTGTTTTGGCCTAAATTCTCATATGCTATACTTTAAAATAAAATGTAAGTTAATATTAATTATTTAATGTAAGTATTATTTAATTTTTGTGTTATGTAGTTTTAGCCTGATGATGTTTATACATAAGTGAAACCGGTCACAATAAATTAAAACAAGATGAGAAAGTACATTTAAAAAAAACATTTAGTTTCACTTCACATCATATACATATTTTATTTTCATTTTCTCTATTCTTTTTCGAAATCTTTCTCTTATCAATCTGTGGAATGCAGATTTATGTTGTCAAGAAAGCTAATATAGACTTTTTACTAACAGAATTTTTTCTTGTGTCACATAATTCAATGTAATAACATTAACCTGTATTTACTATTCCAACGTACACACCTGGATGATTTCTTTTCTCTTAATGTCGAGTATCTTGTTCTCTCCTATAGAGATAAATTTTCTAGACTTCTCACTTTAACCAACTAATTGCCTCTCCTTATTTTTATTTTATTCTTGCGATTATAATTTTGGGCTTATTAAAGGTTGATCAGGCAATTTTTTTACATCTTCTCCCCCCCCCCCCCCCCTTAATAATTGACCGGATCTTCTGTGATCTAGTTTTCTATTGTTATATTTCTCATTGCTTTCTTGGTTTCATACACAGTTACTCATTCTGGAATATATGCAACCTCTAGGTGGTCATTCTTGATAGTTGCTATAGTGTATGGCTGTTCATGACAGCTCTTCCTATTAGGAGTCTTATTCTTATCCGACATCTGGGAATACACTCTACACTCTCTACGGGTGATAGTCCTAGGGTAGTGATAATATTATTACTCTAGTATTGAACCAATAATTTAAACAAGTTCTCTAACTGAATGATTTATTACATTTTAAAATAATAATTTTAAGAATACGGGTATGCAATATGCGATACAGAATATTTTCCACACTACTATAAAAGGATGTTAGGAATTTTCAATATTGTTATATTTTAGCTATTCTGAACTTTGAAATAAATCTTACTTATGAATACAATAATTTTTATATTTTTTGCCTAAAAAGAAATGAAATTCGGAGAAAATGTTCCTTACTCTTTTTTTTTTGCGTTAATTTTAGTGCTCTTGTGTGGGGATCTTCGGTGAAACATCAGCCTCAAAAAGTTGGTAAAGAACATGTGCTCTCCGATGAAGATGTTGTACAAATCGTGAAAAAAGTTTGAATAGACGTAAAATACTAAAACATTTTGACTTCACACATACTTCGTTATTAATCTTGTTGATTTGTAATTTTGATAAAGATATTATTGATATATAAAGAAATAAATGAACAATAAGTTACTTATCTTTTTTTTTTGTTATTTTGTGAGGCCGAATAGCAGGAAGTGTGTTGAAGTATTAGTGAAAACGAAAGTAGTTGTATTATATATTCAGTCTGGGAAACTATAATGATAAATGATACAAAGTGAGTATCAAATTATATAATATATCTGTAAGTGTTATACATCCTGTTAGATATTCGTATCATACAATAAATTAGGCAGTAACAAACAGTAAATTTATTGAGTAAAGCATGACGATTCCCATAATAATCTAACGCGCATCTTGAAATTTATTATCTAATTTAGGTGGATAAATTGGTAATTGCTAGAATGTTATATATGTCACCTATTTACCGACACAATAGTATCAGTTTCTTCTTTCTTGAAGTGACGTTAACACTTTTAAGGTAAGATTTCACTTATATTATTAAAGAAATTCTATCATTGTGTTTAAAAATGAATGTGTCATAACATAACACACTAAATAAAAAAAAAAGTTTTAAATAAATTGAAAAAATTATCTTATATATGAACAAATTTTTAAGTATGTAATATTTTTATCTTCAATACAGGTATATGAAAGATATAAAATTCATGATTCAAAGTTTTTCGAATTTTACTTAGTACGGGTTTTAATATACTCTTCTATGTGATTCTAATCACATAAAACAGAAAGAGAATGTCAGATAAATTTTATGCGATACGAAATACATAGCAATATTTCCTTTAGTAACTTGTTTTTTTTTGTTAGAGTCTTTTGTTCAATATTTTGGAAATAACTCAGCCCAAAAGCATAATATCGAATTATATATTAATTTCAATAAATTTATTTTGTAAGTTTATGTTAAAAGTTATATAAGATTATAAACAATAAAAAATTAATTACTTTCAGTTTGAAACATGATCAGATATATTATAATAGGCTTATTGATTTCTTTCCACGTATCAAGTAGCATACCAGTTAGTAAAACAACAAGCTCACATGGAGCGCATCCGACGATTCCAACCCTATTAGGTGATATCCAAGGTACTGTTTTAAATTCAAGACAGGGAAAACATATTTATGCCTTTAGAGGTATACGTTATGCGAAAGCACCTGTGGAAGAACTTAGATTTCAGGTACAATATTAATTTTATTTACTTAATTTATCTAATAAAACTGACAACAGTTAAAGTCCAGATCGCATTATAATTTTTCATTTTATTTAAGGAACCAGTAGTAGCTGAAAAATGGGAAGGAATTTACAATGCTACTACGGATGGTCCAGCGTGTCCACAACCTTTTGTCGCGCCTACAGCTGAAGACTGCTTAATGTTAAATGTTTACACAAATAAGGTAATAAATATAGCATTTTATATTATTTTATTTATTTATTTATTCTATAATATACATTGAAGTGTAGATTGTTGAAGTATTCAAGGATTAAAGTATAAGATTGTTGAACACGTGAAGTATAATCAGTTTCAGCTATTGCTCAGAATTCCAAATTATATACAAGATTGCTGCAAAGGTGCTCTCGTAATTTTCTTTTGAATTCTTTAAGATTGGTAGTCTTTTTATTGCTTGGGGCATCGCGTTATAATATTTTGTGTCCATATCCCATACATGTAGGTCCTCTCTGCGTAATAATCAGTTCCTCTTTTCGCTTGTATTGTGCTCATGAATCGATTCTTGAGTTGTGCCTTTTTCGTTTGGTGTTTGGCAAACCACTTGATATACCGTATTTTACGCATTATAAAATGCACTTTTTTCTTCAAAAATATGCCTCCAAAATTCAGGTGCGTCATACTCGAAATTAATATAAAAATGTCCTGTGTTTGATTTAAAATTCCCGCCAGTCTAAAAAAATTGCCATATATTCGATGCCGCGGATATATGGCAAACCAGTGTGGAACTAACCCAAACAGCGAATATGGATGAAACTCCTCTAACATTTGATGTGCTGAGTAACAGAACTGTCGCCATGAAAGGTGCTAAAACTGTAACTATAAAAACAAGTGGACATGAAAAAATACACTACACTGTTGTGCTGATGGTACTACACTTATTCCAATGATCATTTTCAAGCGCAAAACAATGCCAAAACCTTCTAAAATACCGCCAAATGTTGTTGTATACGTACATGACAAGGGTTGGATTGACGAGCCTGGTATGAAATTATGGATTAACAGAGTGTGGGAGGGAAGGAAATGTGCTTTATTGAAGAAGAGTTCTCTTCTTGTGCTAGATCAGTTTAGTAGTAATTTGAAAAATTCTGTGAAATAGAAATTGAGATAAGGAAATACAGAGGTTGCTGTTATTCCGGGAGGACTTACTTAACAATTGATGTTTGGATAAATAAACCATTGAAAGTGTATATAAGAGAGGAATGGAACAAATGGATGATGGATAAAACCCAACATGAATTCACGCCGAAGGGAGCTTTAAAAAAACCTACAATCAAACAAGTGTGTCAGTGGATAGAACAGTCGTGATGTAGAGTGTGATCTTGTATCTTTTGTGTGATCTTGTATGTGATCGTACCCCTCAACACAAAATTTTCCTCAAAAATAAATGGATTTTATTAATTTTAAGTCTTTTCAAAGAAGAATCGATGTAACGATGTAAGTCCTACTCACTAATTTATCCATTCGATCGTTGTTTCCGACATATCCTGACAGATCTCTGCTTGTAGTGCCCCAGAGGCGATTTGTCTCCGCATGCGACGTGCCTACGATCGTGCCTAAGTTCGATTAGGGAGGACATGAAAATATATAATCATAACCTGTGGAGGTTCGATGCAACTCTGGGAAACTCTGGCGCATAATTTAAAATTTAATATTTTATAAATAGTATGATGTTTGTCTTTTCAATTTTATTTTTAATAAATATATTTTCAAATGAATAGTTGCCAAAACATGTTGATACGAAGAGACCAGTTCTTGTATTCTTTCATGGTGGAGATTTTTCAAGGCATTCAGGTCAAAGTGCAGTTCTCGGACCGCATTATCTACTTGATCAAGATATCATTCTTGTAACGGCAAATTATAGATTAGGAATATTAGGTAATATTTTATATATAAATGCACTTTATTGAAACGAATTTGAAAGGTGTTACAAAACAGCAGTAAAAACTGTTATGCTTCTGTCAGCCTGTGCTTTTAAGATTAAAATGTTACATCTCAATTTTTAATACTCCAATACATTATTTTTAGGAATCAATTAAAGATGTTAATTACACAGCTCATCAAATAATATTAGTACATAGCTCTATAGTGAATTCGCTGTTATTAAGTTTTTTTCCAAAATTAAGGGTGATATAAGCGGTATTTATCAGAAATTCGGACCAATTTGAATCAAATATTATAAAGCAAAAGGCGTGTCCTGGAATAAAATACAAGTAAGCGTATGTTAGCTTGTTTTTTTCATAGTTTTTGACAAACTTATTTGTTGAATATTGCTAATTCGAGAACACGTGTTCAAGATTTACGCCGACCATGAAGAGGGGCTGAAAATTTATCCTTATTTCAGAAAAGGAATACACAAAAGTACAATGTACGACATTGTACAACGTTTTGGAAACGATTTAATAAATCTGAATCTGGTAGACCACCTAAAATAGTGATTTGAAAACATTAATGACTGAGGACTAAAACGTGAGCATTATTATGGAATTTTTCAACGTTTGAGATCATCAAGATATGGAAAAGGCTAAAAATTTCATCTCGTAGAAAGAAATGCATTCCTGACCACAATGAACGTCAGAAAATAACCACATTGCGCTAATTTTTGATAACGAGCCTTGATTTACGCTTTCAAATTTGGTGACTCGTTAAAATTTATGAAAATTAAATATTTTATTGTACCTATTGGGACAGACTCCCTCGCGTGCCGATTGTCGGATGTATGTCATAAACGGGGCTTCTTCAATTTGCCTGTTGAATTGATATCTCTCCGAAAAATTGAATATCAGAGGCCAGGTGAATTTAAGGTGAGACCGCACGTTGGAACTGTTTTTCGTTCCACGGTTCTCAGTGGACTCGCCGAGGGCACGTGCAGCTAAGTTTATTAGTAGTCCAGTGGTTCCTATTCTTGTGCGCAGCTGATACGTCTCTAAATTATTATCAAATTAAACAGCATTCACAGTTTACAATATAAGGCTATTTATTATCATAGACAACACAAATGAATAGACAAATGAAAGACAAATGAGAAAGATAAAGACAAATGTCAAAACTAAATATCGCATTAATGGCAGTTAGAAATAAGATTATATACAAAGTGTAATATAAGCGTTGCATTTAGCAGTGCAATCGTGCGGTGATAATGCTAATACGGAAAGTATATACGTGTGGTTGATAATATAACGGGGAAGCGGGGGTTTACAAGAGTAAAATGGTACAGATGATGGAAATGATAGGAATATTCGGAACCACTGTGAGCTGAGTAACACTCCGTAGGTGTTAGGTGTTACTGTTGCCGAGTGACAAAAACTAACCCAGTCGATCGTAGGTTGGAAATACACGATCTAGTAGGTAATGTGGAAATTAACCACTAGTCGGTCGTAAGTTTTACTATTGCCGAGTGACTAAAACTAACCTCGTTGGTCGTTGGTTAGAAATATACATTCTCGTGAAACAGGAAAAATAGGTGGAGAAAGAAAGCCATTAGATATACATGCAATCAATAAAACATTAAATGGTATATCTAATTGTTTACCAAACACGTTAATTCTATGATTGCTATCGCTGGCTGCTGCTGGCTAGCTTGCTTTGCGATCGCACATTGAGAACGCACTTTAACAAATGCACGCAGCGAGCGATGCCAGCGTATACGAACAGCAGACAGTGCACTTAAGTTACGTGTCTCGCGATACTGTGTACGCAGCGAATTCGTGTTTGCATGACTATTTATTATACAAATGAGAGACCCAAGTAACTTTGTTACAGTATTTTAATTTTTTTTAAAGGATGGTTGAATACCGGTGATAAGGAAGCAACTGGCAATTTTGGACTTAAAGATCAATTAGCTGTTTTAAATTGGGTCAAAGCCAATATTGAACCGTTCGGGGGAAATCCAAATTTAGTAACTATTGCAGGATCTACGTCAGGTGGCATTAGTGTTAGTTTACATTTGGTTTCCACATCATCAAAAGGTAATTTAAGAAGGTCACGAGTTCTTTTTTTTTACATTTTTGTTATAAGTTGACTATCCTTTTATTTATTTAATTGACAGAAAGCTACAATAAAATAAATTCGGGGACGTGAGCGCTACCCCATCTTTCATATACTGGAAGTCCTACGTTTTGTCACCTTTTAAGTTGTCTGTTAAATTCAATTAGCACAATAGTGTTTAGGGCAAATTAAACAATATTAGTCTAACCTATAAATCGCCTACCCATTAATTCTCCGGTCTTTTGCCGCGGCCTACGCCCGCTCTTGATCTTCCCCTTATTTGCCTACGGCGCAGATAGCTCCGCTGACCGGTTTGGCATGACTTCTTGACTCTCTTTTCGGATAATTTCTAAAAGAGTAGTCTGACATGCGAAATACGCCAGACTGTCTTGGTCTTATGAATTCGTCCGTATTGACGCAGTCTGCTGCCGTTTTTTATTTAAGTTTTGTCCACCACCACTTTTGAGTTACTTTTTCTTCGTGATCGCTTTGCGTAAAATCGGGGTCCCTGGGTTTTACACTTGTTCCCCAAGTTTTATTTTTTCAACTTTCATAGGAACCGAGATATTTAATTTAGTACAATAGCCGGTCTGAAGTAAATGGATGGCAAAGTTTACAAAAAAAATACCCTGTATATATGTTAAATTGTAATTTTAGAAAAAAAAGTTTCAAATAAAATTAAACTAGCTTTTGGTGGCTTATATAATAAAGTTTGGATGGCTCTACTTTCATTCGACGCATAATACAATATACTATCTGCGAGCGAAATTTCAGTCTTCTAATTTTAAAACTTCATTATGAACCCCTCCCAAAATTATAATGTGAATCCGCCCCTGATAACAACATTTATTCAATTGGTTAAGCAGTTTATATGTCTCATACAACGTAAAATGATTTTTCCTGTAACTTTGCATAAATGAGCTATCATGTAAGCCTTACATGTATATATGACTGTTCAATATCGGTTGCCATGGCAATTTGCGAAATATTTTAAATTATTAAGGGTCATATCTTTCAAACGATAAGAGTTAGACCCATCATGTGTGGTATCATTTTAAATAGAATTAGAAGGGCTATCAAAATGTAAAAATTTACAGGGTGTTACTAAAAAGTTTTTGAATTTGTTTATGTGTGGCAATGTCGCGTTCTAGACCACTTGCAGGGATAGCACTACTTTCATTCGACGCATAGTACAATATACCATATGTGAGCGAAATTCCAGTCTTCTAATTTTAAAGCTGAATTTCTCCTGTAACTTTGCATATATGAGCTATTATTTAGGCCTTACATGTAGATAATATGATTGTTGAATGTCGGTTGCCATGGCTATAAGTTGCTAAAATTTTAATTTATTAAGGGCCATATCTTTGCAACGGTAAGAGTTAGACCTATCATGTGCGTTAACATTTTAAATAGAATTACAAGGGCGATCAAAATACATAAAAATATACAGGGTGTTACTAAAAAAAATCTATTGCTCAAAATCAGTTCAGTATATACAATTGCTTATAGTGGTACAATTGAGGTCCTTTAGACTTACATACGCTCCTCAAACTTATTTTTTCTAACTTTCATAGGAACCTAGATATTTAGGACAGAAAAAAAATTTCAGTCAAATTACTCTGATGCGAGTTTTTTAAACTCGGTTAATCTCTTAAATATTAAAGTTTCTTTCGATACAAGAAATTAAAAAATAATATTGCGAAACTTTTCGAGAAAATGGACCGTAAAATTAAAAAAAATAACACCCTGTATATAAGTTAAATTGTGATTTGAGAAAAGAATGTTTCAAATAAAATCCTAGAGGTTTTAGGAGCCTATAAAATAAAATTTACTCGAATGACCTATCTTTTATAGTTTCTGAGATATATTGAAAAATGTTTTCAAACTTTGAAGGTGGCAACGTCGCGTTCTGTGCATGATAGAGGCATTGGACTTGTTTTATTCGACGCACAGTACGAGACACTATGTGTGTGCAAAATTTCAACCTCTGTCATAGTTTAACTAACAAAATAAAAATGAATCAAATGTGAACTGTAATTTTGTATATATTTTTTGTATTTGTTTAGGTCTTTTCCATAAAGCAATAATAATGAGTGGTACTGGATTTGGTAACATTCCAATTCCTAATAATAATTTGGAGGTTGCCAAGCGTTTAGCAAAACATTTAAAGTGTAACGATGATACGATTTCTACAATGATCAAATGTTTACGTTCAAAATCAGCAGTTGCGCTAACAGATCCTGTCAAAGAACTTAAAGTAAGTTTTCGCAAAGTTTAAATCTGTTTTGAAAACAATTTGTATTCTAGAAGAGAATTATATATGAAGATATGTAAACAGCATTTACTTTTTCGCAGTAAGAAGAATTTTTTAGTAGGTGAAAATTGCAATGAAAAGGTATTTTAATAATGATTTGTAAAAATTGTATACAACGATACCACATCTGTATACATCGAATAATTCAAAATATAAGACCTTAATGTATGCAAACTTACATGCAATCAATGTTTAAATAAGAAATTTTCATAATTATTTGCACGAGCATTCATAGCGTAATGGTTAAGTGTCTGATTCATAATCCGATGCAATGAGACCTGACGCCTATATTTGGAATAAGAAAAGGTGTTGATAACAGCTATAAACCTATGCATGCTAGAAACACGTGTCCACCTTGCCCCAAATTTTACAACTAATTATTAAAATACCCTTTTCATTACAATTTTCGAAATTACACCTACTTACTTAAGAATTATATATATTTATGACTTATTGTGTGAGTTAGTTGGCAACAAATATGGGCGAGTTTTAAGATTTAATTATAATCTTTAAAATAAACGTTTAGTTAAAAGGCTCAGCAAGTTATTACGTTACAGATATTTTTTTAATTATTAAAATGTTTCGTAGGAATTTGGAAGCGATCCATATTATACTTGGACACCAACTCTTGAAAAAGATCATGGTCAACATCGATTTCTAACAACACATCCAATCGAACTTTTAACGTCTGGAAATCTCGCTAAGGTTCCAATCCTGATTGGCTGTACTGCTGATGAGTTTGGCTATAAAGCATTCGGTAAGAGATATTTTTACATACTTTAAATTCTATAATTTTTAGCGTTAAACGGAAATTTTGATGAGTGTTGTACTTAAATTATAATTATTTAATTGTTTGTAGAACTTGTGTCGAATATTACTCAATTGGAGGAACTCGATAAACACTTTGATAAATTTGCTCCAGTTAGTTTTATCTATGAAAGAAATTCGGATGTTTCGAAAGTTGTATCGAAAGAACTTCGGAAATTTTATTTCGCTGACAATAAAATAGATAACACATCATTGCCTAAATTAGCTGAGGTATACTCTGTTATAATTTTTTTTTCAAATTTTTATTAGAATCTGTAAATTATTGTAGTGAACTTGATTATTAATGAATTAAGTTTGTACTTAATTTTCATGTAAGAAGCCTGAAAAATAAAATTGGAAATTAGTTAATGATATCACTTATAATATCTGAAAATATTGAGGGAAGCTATTGCATGAGAAGCTATAACCAATAAATATAGCCATTAATATTTTTAGACTCATGTAAAATAAGCTTCATTAACATCACAATCTAATTCATGATAGCATGCTTCATCATAAGCTCTTAGACGAATATAAAATGAGAAATATGGAAATTATAAGAAATATGCTTCCCCACAATCTGATTCAATAAACACTATACCTAGTTTTTCAATTTTCCTTTACAGAGCTTTCAGTAGATATATTATTCATAATTTCCGGATACATGTCAATTACATCACAGCACCTTAAGCATCACAGTCGTGAAATCCAGCCTTTTTAGAACATTTTTTTTATCGTTTGTAGTAACAGTGTTTCAGTATGTAATTGAGTCGTTTAGAATAAAAAGTCATATAGTATTTTAGAAACCTAAAATTTGGGGAAATTGCCAAAAAATTAAAATGCATCTTAAAATGAATTGTAAGAAGAAAAAAATGCTTCTATTATATAGCATTATTAAAATAAAAGCATTTATAGATTTGATAATGTTCATTTTGGTACTAACCTTGGGATAATGTGAGTTTTGATGCCATGCCGTATGAGGGATATTGTTAGTTTTGAGTCCAACTTTTTCCAAATGTGGGAAAGAAAAATGGCACGTAAACAAAAATAAGAGACTATTAATGAAGGTCTTTTTATTAGTAGAAGTAAAAAAGTATGTTGCAATAATTTCTTTGATTGGATAAAACTTAAAATGTTATTATTACTAGAATAATAAAAAATGTTTTAAGTAGTCGTAAGGAAAAGAAGAAAAAATTAAATGACAAGAAGTGGGACCTCCTCTGATGCTTCACATACTATTAAATTTGTTCTTGTTGAGTCCTTCTTGTTGTTACTGCACTAACAGACATGGGCAACCTTTTCTCAGCTGGGGCCGGATTACCATGGTTGCAAAGATTCGCAGGCCGTATATGACTCCATTCCCCCTTCCTACCCGTGAATCTTTAAACAATTCTTACGACTAAAGACTGACACTGAGACTATTTTCATATAATTTACGTTGAATTCGCATAGAATTCTCCACAATTTCAACCGTTATCCTTGTCCGAATATTTTCTCCTGATTAATTTTATTCTGAATGGTTTCTTCTGATAAGTGTAATTTATAAAAGTCCACCAAACTTACTGTTTGAAACCATCATGTAAGCTCTACATCTGCTTCAAGGTCAATGAGTTCCACCTGTAAGTCTGCTGTTGCACTATTTACATCAGGATATATCGGATCGGTAAGTGTAGTAAATGCGAGATCAATTTTTGGAAATCGGCAAACTTTGTTTTAAATTGCTCTGTGAGTGTCGGTAGTTCATCTCCATAGCAATTATAAAGATTATTTTTATGATTTGCCAAAGTCGGAAAATGGTAACAATTTATAGCTTGTATCTGATTTTCAAAAATATTAGGTAATTTGTTTGAAAAAGCTTTTATATGTCCATACATCCATATGTCCATACTAATTGTCCTTGTTTTTGTAATTTCACATTTAATTCGTTAAGATGTTCCGTAATATCTAGAAGAAATGCTAAATCACATATCCATTGATGATTTTTTAATTCTTCAATTGTCTTTCCCCTAATTTCCATAAAGTCTGCAATATCTTTCCTCATATCATAACAACGTCTCTACTTCACCATCTTACATCACAATAATATGAAACGTCTTCATATTCTGAAAATAAGTCTGCCAAATATTTTTTAAATTGTCGGTGATTCAGTACACCTACTTAATAAAACTTATACTGGTTACCACTAATTCCATAACGCCGGAAATTTTTTATTTATTTTCCAAATAGATTTTGTTGGTGGATTAATGTGATGAAAAGCTATTATTTTTTCTGCATGAATCTGTAAATATGTAGCATTTATATATGTATATATGCTAACGGAACTCTACTCGCGACGCTGCTAATGGGGAGCCTTAGTGGTTGTCATAATAATGGTGCAAATAGATATTAGAACAATCCGGTCTTCAGGAATATTTCTCGGGCGCCAGGTCCGTTTAAAGCGAGACCGCACTCCGAGCTGATGTTGCTCCAGTCCTCAGAGGCTTTCTAAGGGCTCCGGTATGCTCAGTGGTAAGTACACCAGGTGTCTCAGATCTTGCCCGCAACTGAATTTAATGCCAATGAATGAAACAGCATCAAAGCCCAACGAAACTGTCCACTATTCTTTAGACAAAACAAACAAACAAAGAAAGAAAAAATCAATGCACAAGAAAAAATCAATAATAAATCAAATGAATAAATGTTAATATGTATAGGAAAATCGACTTAAATCCATGACGTAATCAAAATGAGCGAAGCAATCATAATAACAATGAAGCGGTCCTATATTAAATAGCACAAAAATATAATAATTATT
Source organism: Adranes taylori (assembly GCA_009867245.2). Taxonomy (NCBI): domain Eukaryota; kingdom Metazoa; phylum Arthropoda; class Insecta; order Coleoptera; family Staphylinidae; genus Adranes; species Adranes taylori. Next base: position 20,515 of record WYDF02015657.1, read on the forward strand.
AATAGCGGTGCAAATAAATAATTACAGCCGCACATATGAAAACTAAGCCGGTGCATATAAAGCAGTATAAACGTGCGGTGACAAAATAATCAAACAATATTACTGCGGTAATAATACGGAAAGCATGTAAAAGCAATAAATCGTATGACGGAGAGGTAAGGGTAAATATAACTATCTTGGTACAGACGGTGGGTATGTTATTCTCGGAATCCACAGGCTATCACAACTCTGCGATTATGCTACGAACGCCTTAGCGGCTAAGATCAGTTACGGTATGCGTACGTGTGATCTTATACGCCCTAGTATGCGTAGCTGCTATGAGAACTCAAATGAATAAGATTAGTTACGGGTGTACGTACATGTGATCTTACACACTTCAGCAGTGTTGATTACATGAAATACTGCAAGCTATCAGCTCCACGGGTATGCGTGGTTGCTACGAGAGCTCAAATGAATTAAATCAGTTACGGGTGTCGATATGACCTTATACACTCCAACAGGTTATAGGTACTGTATGACAAACTATTCAACATACATGCAATTCAAAGAGATAATGTAGGCTATTCAATAATGCTTACCAAAGACTTAACTGCTATCGCTGGCTACATGCTGCTGAGATTAACGGCTGGCTGGTGTGGCTCGCTGTTGTCGCTGGTCTTGTCTAGCCGCGAGCAGGAACTGGTTTACATGCGAATTAATCACTCTTTTACAGTTCCCGGAACACACAGAGTTACACACATCACATCTGAGTGTAATAACAGCGAGACACCCCACCACCAGTTATATTTACTCGCATGTGCACTATATTGTGTACGTGCGCCTCCAAGTTTATTTATTCAAATCGGTATAGCCAGAGTAATTTAAATATCATGTTATACTAATATACTATATGCGGAAAACAGAAATTAAAAGAGGTGATAAGTGCACCAGCGGCAAGCAACAATATCATTCATGTTCGTATGTTAACACATATGTACCGACGGGCAAGGATCATCTTTCTCTCTCGAAACATATACATTAGTATATGCATGCATCCCAAAATCCCTACTTCAATATTTTATCTTAAAGCGGACAACATGCAGAATTAATAATAATAATAATAATAATAATAATAATAATAATAATAATAATATATTCTCCAATCGGAATAAATAATTATTAACTGATGTAAATGCGTTTTAAATTTATCTTGGCACGGAAAACGCATCTTGATTTTAATATTTATTTATCTATAAATGCAGCATTAAAAATCTTTACAACAGAAAAGATATTAAATGACTGCTTACACAAAACAATGAATTCTCTGATATGCAGACGGACAGACCGACAGACCAACCTTTTTGATAAATTTTATATAGGGTTGCTAGATCACAACGGGCAATTTTATTTATGTAATGGTTTTAACGCATACTTAAGAGACTCATTTCTTTATAGTAACAGCCACTCTGTTACGAATCCACCAACAAAATCTGTGTGGAAAATCAATAAAAAAAATTCCAGCGTTATGGAATTAATGGTAACCATTATAAACTTTATTAAGTCACGTGCAGTTTTAAAAATTAGTTCTAAAAATCCGTTGTGATCGCCTACCATTGAAGGGACTCCATTGGTGCATATGCCACATAGTAAACTCCAATGCAGGTTGAAGTTATTAATGACTATTGCTTCATATAAGCTATGCCCACATTCATGCGCTTTCCTCTTATTTTTCACTTTCTACTTGCACTTCATCTTACAACTCAGCTTGCGCTAAGTGCTTTCCTCAGAGGCTTGACCTTCGCGCATGCAACAAGTTGTCCACACTTGTTCATCACAGTGAGTGAGCGTTTTCATCACCAAGAAGGTAGATAACGCATCGTTACTTGCTATTTATTTTTAAAAGTACGCGACAAAAAAGCAAAAAGCGAACCATGTGGACAAAGCAATTCATAAAAAAACCAAATATTGGTATGTTTAAAGAAGCAGATTGATAGTGGGTTGTTTAGTAATCGACTAAAAGGCACTTGCGACCTGTTCGCCCTCTACAATAATGCGATTCAGAGCAATTCAATATATCACAAATTGCTTTCTAGGGGCAAACTCCTCTTTTCTCTGACAAAACCCCCTCGTTGTGAAATTGTTTTGTTACATTGTTTACTCTAAACCTGGAAATATCCAAAATATTAGCGAAGCTTAGTAAACACACAGGAACGGTTTCTGTTTTGCTGTTTCTGATAAATACCTTGTTGTTCTTGTCTGTGTACTTTTTTTGGTTGTTCCTTTTTAGGTTGACCTTGTGACATTTACAAGCTTATACGTTTCTATTTTTGTTTCAGAATAGCCAAAAGACAATTCTGAAAATTAGTTGCTGTCAAAACTAAACAATATCCATTGGATAATGTTAGTTTTGACTTTAATCTTCAACTTTACGCTTCATTTTATCCGGGATATAGTGAGTTTTGACTAGAACCAACGTCATTTCTCAATTCATAGCAAAATTTGACATAAATTTTACGATTTTGATGATGTGACTTTTCATTCTAGATGATTCAATAGTTATACTTTCCTCGGTAGTTTTAAAATGGTTGTCCATCTCATATAATTCATACAAGATATTTCCTATACCTTAGCTTAACATATGTTTACTACTTATCATACAAATTACAGTCAGAAGGGATATTAAAAAATATATAAAACATTTCAGCTATACACCGATAGCCTAGTCGGATTTAGTGTAAATCGTGCCGTAGAACTTATAACGGAAAAAAGTACTGAATCCGTATATTATTATCACTTTAATTATAAAGGAAAATATAGCAATTTTTATTTACCTGGTGGTGATCATGTACCGTTTGGTAAGTATAAATAAATACATGAAAACATATAACTAATCTATAGTATAATGCTAGTTTAGTAATTACAGACTGTTTCTACGAGGCAGCCACCCAGACTTTGTCACAACTCGTTCATGGGCGTTTGACAATTGTCATTTGAAAATCCAAAATGACGGCTGATAGGGCATGTTGGTTTGTGCTTTGGGGGATTTCCTGATCTGAATTTTTAATAAAAGTAACTAGATTTGGCGCGAAATTTAGTTACTTTCATCAAAAATTCAAATCGGGGAATCCACCAAAACACAACTGGAAATTCCCTGTCAGCCGCCATCTTAGATTTTAAATGATAGCGTGCCGTCATCATGATGTTTTAGAACGAGTTGAGGCAAGGTATGGGTGGCTCTCCCGTAGAAACAGTCTGCAATTATGTAGTTTATGGTATATTGCTAATTTCAGAAAAGAAAAATGTTAATTTATCAAAAAAAAATATTTCGTAGGTGTGGTGAATATGGATGATTTGATTTATTTATTCCGTTCGACGAATTTTTCTGAATTTAAAGAAAATGACGCGGAAACAAACACGATACAGAAATTAATCACCATTTGGCACAATTTTATCGATTCAGGGTAATTTGATTAATACATTTATGGATATGCATATAGAACTATTAACACCAGATGACAAATTTATGTTTTCTGTTTGATGCCTTCATATATTATTATTCCTCATTTTTTCTTCAAAAAGTGAATATAGAACGAAATATATTTCTTTTTAATCTATTTGGGGATAACAACCGTAAAGTACAGTTGGAAAAAGTGTTGCCACCCTCTTTAGTTTCTAAAGCTTTCCTTATAATTTCGTTTTTGTCCTAGATCTGTCTAAATTCCATTATCTTTTTCAAAAAAAAAAAATTAATGTAATAACTTTCTTCTCTTTTTCTTCCTGTTTTTAAGAAAACCGATACCAACAACAACTGAACTTTTGGATAATGCAAAATGGGAACCATATAATACAAAAAGTAAACATTACATGGAAATTGGTAATAAGTTTGTAATCAGAGAAAACTTAAACGATAAGAGATTTGCGGAGTGGGAGAAGATATTACCAACTTCGCGATATACAAAAGTACATTCCGGAAAATAATATAGTTACAACAAAGCATATTTTTTAATTACACTGTTATTTATAACGACTAAACTATTTTTCACTAACCAATAGAGTAAAATCAGAGTAGGAAACCATATAGGTTGTGTAAATCTGGTTTGTAGCTTCCTATAGGCCTAACACATCTGATAAGCCAATTATATTAAAATATTTGTTGAAAATGCAATTTTTAGGCATCAATTAAGCAAGCAACTTACTCTATTGCTTCGTGAAAAAGAGATGATAGGCTTTCATATCACTATTTGCTATAAAATGGGTTTTGTATTTTTCGATATTAGGCAAAATGATTTCATATTTTCTGAGAAATTAATTTGAAGTTCATTTATAATTATATGCGAGAAATGCTTAAATAAAATTTGTTTGTAATTCAGTTTACTTATCTCATTCAATAAACATAATATTTCAAGAGACTTTTATTTTCAGTAATAAATACAATGAGTTAAGATAAAAAACACTACGTACGCCAAAATAGAAAATAGTTAAATGAACATTATTCATTTCATGCACGAGGAAGACTGAAAGTGGTGTATAGTTTTGGCGCCATCTATAATGCTACCTAGATACTACTTCGAACACTGAATTGGAAATCATGATTAAAGTGATCAAAAAAGAGTACAGTGCTCCGATTAGATCACTTTATGTTGGCACCAACAATAGAATGCGTTTCAGAATATCAATTATTTCTTCTTAGGAGTGATTCTGGACAGTAAATCAAATCTTCCAAAATTTATAGTAATAATGAAAGTCTTTGATTTACAATTACATGATAAATAATTTCAATTCACAAAGGAATAAATTACAAAGTTTATTACATAAAATATTGTCATATAATGTTCATAGTTTTATATAGTCATGTATGTTCATATCTTTTAAAGAATGATCGCATTTGATTATAGCATCATAATCTGGTGGTGCATTTTAAATAACCTTATTATTAACAATATTAAATTTGAACTGTCTTGCCTCAATATTTTAAAAAATCCATAAACAATAAAAATGTCCGATGGCTGAAATTGTGAATTCATTATTGTTAGTGTTAAAAGCTATATCAAGAATGTCATATTGTGCCATCTAAGTTTTGGAGTGAATTTTATATACATTCATTGGTGTACAACTAGCAGTCATTTAGCCCTGTAACAACGAGCAACATTGTTATGTAGTAATCAGTAGTAATATATCGTTTTCTGTAATAATGTAACGTTTTCTTCTAGTTTTGAGTAATAATCTCTTAGAGAAAGATCCGTTGTTAACAATTAAATATATATGAGAATTTTGTAACCCTAAGGTAGAGTAAATGCTGTTATCGGAAAAAGAAGGTTAGTCAGTCAGTTTTAGGAGACTCAGTGAGACTGCTCAGGGAAGTCATAGAGGCACAGGAGGTTAGAATCGGCGTGGAGAGAGAAAATGTTTGCACATACCGTTTATTCTTGTTTTTATCGTGAGTCTGCGGCAGAAAGAGAAGTATGGGCAATGGGGGTTAAGTTTGAGTTGCAAGGGATGGTGGGAGATAATGGTGAAAATAGTGGGAGAAATAAACAGAAAATATAAAGGGAAAACAAAAAATAACAGGGATGAGGAACAGGTAATCTAATAGAAGATAATTAAGATAGGAAGAGTAAAGTGGGATAGCGAGATTGAGACAAGTAAAGAGATAGAAAATGATATGAAAAGAAAAGGCATGAGGATATGAGGTGGTAGTCAAGGAATAAATATAGAGAAGAGAATGAGAAAATATAAGCCTTCCCTTCGATCCCTTACAATTAGGTTGGTTACAAATTGGACGAAAAAGAAAAAAATAACAGATGATTAGTGATTTAGAATTTTGTATTTAAGTTGTGACGATGTTCCTTTAGATTTATTTTATTAAGATAGAATGTATTTCATTTTAAATTTTTAATTTATATGGAAAATGCCAATAAAGGTTATTTATCTAGCTATCTATAAAACTTTCCGAGTGTGCACGAATTCTGAAAATTGGTAAATCTATTAGGAAGTTTTTTGTGGTATGGTCTTTGCACTTTAAGAAAAATCAAAGATTTTTTTTATGATAATACTTTTAATGTCATGTTATTTTATCATTGAAAGCCTCTGACTTCGAGTAACTCGTGCGGGAAGCTTTACAGTACGTACCAACCCGCGCACACTGGACCGAAGTTTTACATCTACCCCTATTGACGATCCAAGCAAATATTGGCCCTCTGATGGTCAAATTAAGCGACTTGACATAACTGGGATAAAAGATTTGTTTATATATTTCATTACGTGTTTAGTTTGAAATGCATTGTTTATTGTTGTATATTTATGCATTTCAAAATTTATATGTA
>WYDF02015658.1:0-13428 GCA_009867245.2 Adranes taylori
TATACATATACATATAATTGTTTCGTTAATTGTTTACTGGATGTAATATTGACTATATAGTTTTTATTGTTCTAATGTTTTCTTATAGTTTAACAAGTGGCCTTCATATGGGAAGAACAAATGTAAAACAAGTTGCACACAAACGTTATCATGAGATTTCAGAGTTTTTGAGAACATTATTTACGACGGCGGATGAAATTGCGCATTCGGATCTTGTTTATACATTTTTCCATCCATTACTTAGGGATCAACAAATTCAGGATCAATTTTCCAAAAAATCTAAAGGTAACCAAACTTTTATTCACAACTTTTAATTTTCAAAATTTTAAATTTCTATGTACCTATGTAGTTTGCATTAGTTAGCCGTTAGTTACCTACATACTTACACAAATAAAAAGATTTTTTCATTATATTTTTAATTACTTTGTATCTTATATTAAGATCGGCGTTTAGAGGAACGTTCCTATGACGCAGGAAGATTAAAAGGCCAGCTCAAAATGTCGATACATTTTAATAGGGGCGTATTTAGTGTGATGGTACATCATGCACGAGGTTTACCTTTTCTCTCCAACAATCAAGAACCATCAACATATGTTAAAGTATATTTACAACCGGATCCTACCAAAGAGACTAAACGAAAAACGAAAGTTGTCAAAAAGAATTGCCATCCTAGCTTTATGGAAATGGTAAGTTATAATATTCATTTTTTTTTCATTTTAACTAATTTGATACTAAATAAACAGATACAGTTCTTAATAAGGAAAAGAATGGTGCTCCTACTCCAAAATAGTGTTTTATTCAAAGGTGTTATAACAAGAATAAAAAATATGTGACGTGTTTCGACACAACTGTGTCGTCGTCAGACTAAAAGAAAATTGAAACATAGGAGATAACTATACAAAATAGTTAAGTATAATAAAACATTCGTTTGCAAATATGAAGTGTCATAGAAAATTCAAACGTAAATAATAAAGTAAATTTAGGCTTTAAAAGTTGATAATGTTAGAGTAAGTAAGAAAATCTTTTTATGAAACCATATTAGAAGATGTATTTAAGTCCACCAAAAATAATAAATTTAAACCGGTAAAAGATTTTTTTCATGGATTTATAAGAATATGTAGGAATATGGAATATCTAAGAATACGCGGTAAATTTGCGTAGCAGTGAACACGCGGCTTTATGCAATTTCGCCACACGATAAAAAATACCTATATTTATCTATACAACAAAAACCACATAGGCGAACATTAAGTTTCAAGTAGATTATATGAGTTGATCAAGAGGTATTGTTATAAACATGTTTTTATAGTTTCTTTCATGGTTCAGAAATTTCTCAAGAGAGAAGAAACATTCAGTGTTCAGTTAGGAAGTTCTCTTTACCTATTTAATTTATCTATTCAATCTATTTAATACCGCTTTATCGATTCAATTTGTTTATGAATAACTTTGGAATTATTAATGATTCAAAATTGTTGGCTTTCATTGATTTGAATTTTTTCATATTATTAAATCACCTCAAAGACAAATTATTTACAACGTATAACACAAATCAGAACAAACGCAATTTCAAAATCCCATACATAAAAAACCTATCCCATAAAATAAAACACACACTAGAAAATGAGAACACAAAAATTAGCATCGACAGTGACAACAAAATAAGCAAAATCTTTTCAAAAAGCAAAAACAGCAAAGAACAAAACTCAACCGTCATATACCAAATTAACTGCCAAGACTGGTCAGGAATATACATTGGACAGACCAAACAATATCTCAGCAGAATTTCAAACCACAAAAATCACTGTAAATAACAACACAAAGGAAACCTTAAAACCGCACTCTCAACACATCATTTTAAACAAAAACACAACTTCAACTATGACATAGAAAAAATAAAAATCCTCGACACAGAATCTAATTATAAAAACGCGTCATACTAGAATCCATCAACATAAAAAGAAACAAAAACAGCATTACGTGCAGGATAGATTCCAACAGGATAGATTAGATTAAAATTTTCAAAATTGAAAAAGTCGCTGAATAAAAATTGTGGAGACAAACGCTGACCATAATACCACCTGCCCTACAAAATTAATTAATCATAAAAGACATCATTCAAATAATCTATACATTATATCATAACTCTTGTATTTTGTAGCCTGACGAAGTTAATATATTTAACGAAAGCTTGCTGTAGATTATACTTTTATTAACATCCAATTTCCGCATCAAAACAAAAAATAATATTAATCAGAATTCTATACACATTAATCAGCAACCTTCTGATCGATAATTGTAAGATGAACAGTTTTACATAGAGATTTGCGTCATTATTTATTCTATAATGACGCAAATCCATCACATCTCATAACGCCATTTGTCTGATTCTATGCTGTCTTAAAATTTTATTTTTTGAGGCAGTTTGACCTCAATCTTGAATTCCGTAGGTGGCAACTAAGTGGCGATAGCTGCAAAATGTATGATATGCGGATATAGAAGTTTTAGTAGCTGTCATGTTAATCTGATATCTATTCTACTTGTGGAGATTTCCTAAGTTAGTTGTTCCCTGTTCCGCTTATGTTTCTTTAATGCCAGTAAATTGCGAATTGGCACACCGACGTTGTTGATTTTTGGGTAGTAAGGGTGCTGTGTAGAGAAATGTTAGTCACTTTTTTTCCTATTCATTATTTAGCTTTAGTTTTCTTCATGCATTTGCAAATCTGAAATTGCTAATATATAAATTAATATATGGATCAAACTTTGAGTGCATTAATTGGAGTTGTATTAATGATGAAATGAAGGTACTCTTTACTCTAATTATTAAAGAAAGTAAGTGATAACTAGAAAGTAACATCCCCATCAGTCACAAACATGCTGGTTTTAGATCTTTTATACACAGAACATTCCATTAAACTTAGAATCGTTTATAGATTAACTGAACATTATCCGAGGTTAGTTATTAATAACGGGTATAGCGATCAGTTAATTTTAAAGTTAATGGCCCATAAACATAATAAATTAACTTTAAATTTGGAAGAGTTAAATAAACAATATACAATATCATAGTTTCAGATTTACAGAAAGGAAAACATAAATTTAGCTATTCACACACAAAATCCATTAATTTTCGTCAAAAACAATAAAGATAAAAAAGAAATTTTGAAAAATATGGGGATTTATGAAATTAATTGTAAAAAGTGCAACAAATTTTACATCGCGATGACACATTTCATTAAAAATTTAATTGAAGTATTACAGATAATACATATATACAATAAACTGAAAATTAATACAGAATGAACTTAATATATGAACAGTATCGAACAGTACATAATAATTCAGATTGATATTATTTTGTAGTAAAATCCACATTGAGATGAAGTACATGGATATAGGGAAACAGCGTTGGCGATCATTGATATTGTAAGATCTGCTTATTCTCTTAAAAGAACTGTCATTTCTACATCATGTCATGTCGACTGACACTAAATGTCCTTTGATTGTTATCGAATTATTGTGTGACGGACCTGAACGTGCTATTTACATTAAATAGGTTTGGCAACGTCATAGTAATTCTCCGTTATTGAAAGTATTGGCATATCTCTTCAACGCTGCGATCGCAATGTGGATTTTACTATAGGTACCTATTACATATTGACATTTTAAATAATTCAACGCAATCTTCCATAAAATCACTACTTGTCAACATCCACTTCCATTATTTTGTCAAAAATTTTATTATAAACTAATAATTTATGAACATAAAAAAAGAAGAAAAATAATAAAAAAAAGGATCTTTACTTGCTCATGTAGTACATAATTAAATATGTACATGTAGAAAATCGGTGTGAATGCGACCAATGAGTATTGGTCTATACCAGTGGTCTTCAAACATTTTCGTGTCGTGTAACCATTTACAGTCTAACAATATTCCGTAGAACCCCCAAAAAAATTAACATAAGTTTGATACCTATGTGAAATTTAGTAATAAAAAACTCAAATTTTATTTTCAACATATTTTTATTATAAAATATGAACAAAATTGAACACAAAAAAATATAAGAAACAGCACGTATAAATAGGATAAACTCTACACGCGTATAGATAAATCAAATTCTATAACAAAAATTGAATAATTCGCGCCTAATAAGAAAATTAGCGAGTTATAAGAAGCAATCTTTTTTTAAAGTTTTCTAAAATACAAGTTTTATTTTAAAAGTGAGGGGGAAAAGTATAAGCCGACGGTCAAGTAATTTGTATTAAGTTTAAGAAAAAGCTCGTTGAACCCTTGAGGACCTTGTGTGGAATTCCAGGGTTCCATGGAACAGTTTGTATATCGCTGGTCTATTCGAAATATTGTACGTCAAAATTTGATTACAGTTACCAGATTACAAAGTTCACTAGACATGTAAGGACGTCCAGTGCCCAAGGGAATTGTCATTGAATACTTGAAAGGGATAGTCCATCTTGTTTGATTCTTTCAAAAGTGAAAATCAGGACTTTTGAATTTACTCGAGGGTTTCAGAAAGATTTGCTATGATGTTTGAAGTTTTGTACTAAATAATCATTATTATCTTAATTGATTGTTAATTGATAAATTAACATTGTTGTTTATAAATTAAGAGTTTTCTAATTTGCAGCTCGAGTACAGAATGTCATTGGACGTTATACGTGATCGAATATTGAAAGCAACGATATGGAACTATGATCCTCTACAGGAGAACGAATTTCTTGGTGGAGTTGAACTGGAGCTAAGTAAATTTGATCTTACAAAAGAGATGACCGAATGGTATCCATTGGTTAATCTCAGCAGATAGCACACATGGCACTACAGTAATACTGCAAATTTTACGAGATATATAAGACTGTAACATAAACTGTGAGAATCATATCTACAGCAAAGTTTACTGATGGGTTGTAAATTAACGTTGTCTTGCATTTAATTGGAAAATATCATTTTAAGTTTAAAAGATATTTATTATTATATATAATATGGTATGACTGAAGCATAATGCTTTGTTTATTAAGTTTGGAACAAAAATATTAAATTTTTTATTGTTTTCTTGCTTGATTGAAGCGATGCACACATTTTTTTTCCGCGTTGATTAATTATTTTTCCTATTTTATTATCGATCTTAATATATTGCCGTAAGATCATTCCTACTCTTAAATCCAGTTGTCTTTAAAATAAATTTGTATCATGGACCGATCTCTAAAGTAACTTCAATATATGACGAACAACACATTTTCATTGTTCATTTTTTATGTAGAAGAGAAGTTTATCAAAGAAAACAGCATTAACGGATTTTTAGCGGTTTATTTAAATATGTCATTAGGCTATACACAAGGAAATATTTTTCTGTGTACGCCACTGCCTGAAATTAATTTGTTTCATCATTTACTAAAAATTTGAATTTTAATCAACTTTATCAGGGATTTAGGGTCAACTTTATTGTTGAATATGTCTCACTTTTCTTTTCATATTGCAGCAGATTATGAAAAGAATCATTTATTATAATAATGTTAATGTTTTTTTAATGGTGTAACTAACAGTAAATTTATTAACCAGTATGTTTTAGTATCAATATAAGACAAAATGTTAATTAACTGATATACAAAAGTGTTTCAAAAGTAATGTGATAAAAATGTTATGTCAATCTCATTCAACATCTGAGAATATTTAATTCTATTATAACTTTTTTGTTTATAAGAATGATGACAGAGAAAGAAAATGTATTAAATTGTTTTTAAAAAAATTTAATCTCATTTCAGAAAGTTTTAATTGTACAGATGTGACCGCAATATTTTTCCAATAATATTGCGGTCATATCTTTACCATTGAAAATACATGGAACTAACTCGGACGTTAGTTGTAATGTTTCTTCAGGTATTTTGAAGTTTCTCATTACGATTCTCATTTTGGGTTCCATCATTTTTATGTATTATATTTTATCTCTTTACTTTATTTTGATATTAACACTTATTCTACTCTAAAATCATTTAACTTTGTTTGATATGGATGCTTTAATAACTGTATAAAATATAAAATGATTAAGAATTATATCATCTTAAGATAATTTACAGAAATATTCCATTTTGAAGAGAAATTATATTTTTATGAAATGTTTTTATTACCAAATAATTTATTGGCTGTATTTTTATAATTTTAAGTATTAATTATAAATGTATTAATATTGCGGTTCTTATTTTTAATATTTTATAACATTCACTGACTGGATTTCATATATATGGATAACATTTAATTTTTTGAGAATACATTTACAAGTTTTATCGATGTAGTCGCATCGTACGAGTCCAATAAGCGCACTAGGAATACGCGGTACTCACGATGTATGAGTCAGGTTCGATAAGTGAAGTTGCGCTTGCGCTGTACTCTCACGTTACGTTCTGATTAAATTGTGATGTTGCCACATTGTCCGTTTAGTTTTTACTATACAGATAATATAATTTAATGACTATTATTAATTCATATATTTTATTTTCAACACACATTTCCACTTATTAGGATACTTAATGAAATGAATGATTTATAATGCAATGTATACTTTGTATGATATTTTCTTGAACGTCAATGTGAAACTTTAGTCTTGATTGAAATTATTGAAAATATTTTATACATTTGTGATGCTTTGTGAATAAAATTTGCACTATATGGCAACGTTGCACGAGTATTTGAAACTTCATCGCAGACCACGTATTAGTAGCGCGCTTGTTGGACTCGTACAATGCAACTACACCGTTTTATCATCAATATATACAACATATTTTATATTATATACATTGAATTGCATAGGGAACACAATGATTCAGTTTTTATTTTATTGATTATTAAGCTTCTTTATTTTTTATTTTATATATAGTTTATTAAATTAATTTGAAGTCTTTGCTTGACTTAATTGGAAATTACGTATATGTGAATTACATGGTTTTATTTATTTTTTGTCGTATAAGATATATAACGATTTTGTATTAACATTATTAATAAAATTATAAAATATTTTGTGTTTGTATATACATACGTCTTATCTTCGTATGGATAGCACAGGCCAACGATGAAAAAGCGTTTCAAATGAGTTTGCCGTGTTCCTATGGCTTTTAGTGACCTAACTTTTCAAAAATGGACCATGTAATCTGGAATTTCCTCACATTTTAACACTAGTTATTTTAACCCTTTGAGGACTACTGGTTACTTGAGAATACCACAATTCAAATGTCTTATTAAATTGTGTACTGGTTTTCTGAGCGTACCGGCGTGTAAAGTTGGCTGCCTAACGTGCTGAAAATATTTTATGTTTAATATACATGTTTTCTACCGGGCTCCGCATGCATATATCGCCCGTTGTTTGTTCGAAACGTTTTACGCCGTTTCGCAGGTATGTTCAAAATGGCAGGTATGTTCACTTTTTTCTATGTTGTGCAATTGTACAAATAAGTTGTTCATAAAAAACTTATTTTAAATTTCTATATCGTAGTTTTTATGTGTGGTTATCTGGAAGGACCCTTAGGCACTTTTGTTATTGAGAACTTTAGTGCCGCAAAAAGTAAGTTTTTTTTATGTAAAAAAGTGGACTACTCGGAATGAAGTGGATGGATCGAAGAAGCGTATTATTCCTCGGAAATTAACAAAATTCAGCAACAATGGGTCGCGTTCCAAGAAGAAAAAAGATGGGGTCCTTGAAGAGATAACATGCCCTCAAATGGTTATTGAATGCAATGATCATATGGGCTATCATAAAAAGTCTTTATGAAGCGGACCGTAAATCACATAGGTGGTGGCATAGAATCTTCTTTTACTTCGTTGATGCATGTGTAGTAAACGCTTTTATTCTGTTTCAACTGCGAAGCGAGTTAAAAGGATTAAATTTCAAAGCATTCCGTTTCTCTACAGCCATAGATCTAATTGTGGCAGTAGTTCCTTCTAAACGAGGAAGGCCATCAAACGTGACTCTTGTCAATAAATTTAAGATGGTTGTTCCATTGGAACTTCGCTATTCTAAAGCATTCCCCCCCAGAAATTAATGACAAGGTACAATTAATTTACATATACTCAGCACTCTGACGCTAGCAGGCCTGGCTAGTAGCTTAAACTACTAAAGGGCAGAGAAGAAGACACATGACCGAGGACAGATTATGTCATGTCCAATTTTACTAATACAGAAATGAACTAACGATTGCAAGCCAAATAAAACAAGAAGAAGAACCGCGTCGCATGTCAATTCAGTTTAACCTGCAACATTGGTTAGTCAACAATCGATACGAAAAGGGTTAGAGTTAGAATAAATGTGAAAGGATGAGGGTGGTCTGGTTCTGCACTTGTCGTCCCTCCCTACACCTCTCCTAATATGTATTTTCTTTTCAGTGTTCAGTGACATATAAGAACAGTTCTACTGCTACCAAATATGCGAAGAGTTACCGATGTTTTTAAGGACGTGACTAAACCTGAAAATGAACCAAGTGCATCACGTGATACTGAAATGCAAGTGCATAATGTTGCTGATACTGTACAAGTCCATGTACAACAAACCGTAGTGATAGTGATACAGCTGCAGCAATAGCATTAGCATTAACCACTGATCTCGGAACAGTCGATTCTGCCCAGTAAAGCCTAAGCTTGCGAAATTTCCTTTGACTATGTTTGGAAAACAAAACCGTTCGTTTTGTCAATGTCATATGACATGTAACAATGGCTGGAATACAGTGTTGAACATTATACGGTTTTTTGTTACGTTTGTAGAATTTATAATACAAATCTTTCATCTCGTGATTAGGTCTTTACTAAAACAGGCTTCAAAAACTGAAAAAATATCAAAGAAAGCTTGATAAGTTATGACAGTAATGTCTAGTGCTCATAAGTTAGAGGTAGAACGAAATCTTTACTACTTAAACAAAGTGGTTGTCATTATTATTTATCTTCGCACTCAGGGTTTGGCCTTAAGGGGTCATGATGAGAAAATTGAGTCAGAAAACAGGGGAAACTTCCTTGAACTGTGTACATTGTTTGCCCGTCATGACGCCAAGTTTAAAAAAGGTTTTGAAAAAAACTATCTCTGCAGTAAAACCATTTAAAATGAGATTATAGATATAATTTCTTTGATGACAAGAGAAATGATATTTGATGAGGTAAAGTAGGGTGCAGTTTTATCAGTAATAATTGAAGAAGCAAGATGTCATCGTGAACAACAGCTATCCTTTTGTATCCGCTATGTAGATCAATACCTTGTCCCACATGATAGGATTTTATTGTTTAAGGACTGCTCGAGTGATCGTAACGCAGAAGACTTGGCTGGTATGGTTTTAAATATTCTTCAGGGTTTAGGATTATACAACCTAAAAATAGTACCTCAAAAGTATGATGGAGCTTCAGCGATGTTTGGTAAAAATGCTGGTTTGCAGGCTAAGATCAGAAAAACATCCAGAAGCAACATTTTTTCTACACACATAGGATCGCCCTAGTTACAGACCTATGCAAACATGTGGAAAGCTTCAATTTGCTATTCAATGGACTTGAAGCATAATATGTCCATTTTTCAAGGCCTTCTCATCACACGTTCTTAAAGACAGCTTGCAGATCTACTTCTTGTGAAAACGCCATTTGAAATTACTGCACAGAGTACTACAAGGTGGACTTGATACAAGAACTGCGAACAGCTAATCATACATTTTGATAGTGTAAAGGAGGCTTTGATACTTGATTGTGACTCTTTTCATCTTTTGCGACATACATTCACATTCTAAGCAAACAGCTACAGCATGAGGAAGCTACATTCGGAGGAGCCTCTCGTGTTATCAAAAGTACTATCCAAACCCTGAGAGAGAAAAGAAATGACAATGAGTTTTTCCTTATGTGGCAGATTTCAAAATTTGCGGAAGAACATGACATGTCCCTTTATAATCCTAGGAGCTCAAAAAGAAAAGGACAGGAAAATGTCCTTCTAAAGGATAGTGTAGTTATGTCATATGTTGGAAATTCTCACAGCCTAGAAACGGAACAAGAAAATCAAAGCGATGAAAAGTATTGGAAATCCAATGTTTATTTCAGAGTGCTAGATGTAGTCACTGAAAGGCTAGTTGATAGGTTCAGTGAGGAATCACTAAAACTTTTGAAAAATCAAAAAGGTTTTTGGAGAAGTATGGTGAGGTTTTGAAAATAAATACCTGTACTCAAAGCAGAAATGTCTATCGCTCGGAACTGTACTACACAATCGCCCTCAATTTTTGAGAATAATAAACAAGATATGGGAATCGGAACAAAATTTGAAAGTGTTAAAAGGGTAGTTATCCAAGAAACATTTCCGAACTTATTCAAAGCTTTTCAAATTGTTGAAACCATTCGCACTAGCTATGCGTCATGCGAGAGAAGCTTTTCACTTGTTATTAGTCTGCATTTCTTATACATATTCATGCTAGTGTCCAATTTTCTCTCATATATCTTCATTACACACTTTGTATTACTAAAACTGTAAACTTAATTCATAATTGTGAAAATAAATCTTTAAACTTAATATTGATGTTTTTTATTAGGTTTTCAAGCATTTAGAAAAGGATACACAGGGATAGAGAAATGAATACAGTAGAGCTAGGGCCCAGTAAAAATTATATCCCCCCCCCGTCCCCTCCAAGTTTCTCAAACTCCATTTTAAGCTCCAAATTTCAAAAAATTTCCATGATTTGACCATTTCATGAAATCATTAAAAACATGTTCATAACCAGGCCCGGATTACTCATAAGGCCAATCTAGTCCAGGACCTAGGGTGCAGATTTACGGGGAAAAATTGAACGCTTTTGGGCGAAAACTTTTTTGACTTCGGTGGACTGCCTTTTTGCGCCTCATGGTTACTTACAAGTTAGAAGGCTCACAATTTAGATTTTTTTTGAAAAAATTATAATTTTTGGGCAGGTTTCTAACAGAACGAGATACATAAATGTTCAAACGAGGAAGGTTCTGCGTTGTTGAGTTGAGCGTTGATGAATGTAAAGATTTTTGATTTATACGGAGGCAACTTATACAAATCGTCGTGTAAACAAGCAATTAATTTACAGGACTCTTCTAGGTATTTTTTTAAATTTTATAGTTTCTTTCATAAATTTTAAATTAAGTTGAATTTTCAAATGAATAGTGAACACTTGGAAATGATACAATATATAATATCATTTACGTTTTATTGCACATAAAATTAAAATAAACTATATTTAGTGCTTTTATAGTAGAAAATATCATCGCGGTATCTTTATGGAACGAAGCAATTCGTCGCGATCCGAGTTAGAACCAGAATTTCCATCATTACTTAAAGGGCTTGCTTCGAAGATGGTAGTATATGAGGGGAGATCACCTACATACCAGGGTAACTATCAGTGCAGCTAACCAAACCCTGGCGAGCTGAAGATCAGCCTTCAAATTAGCTGGAAATCGTGAAGCATGGAGTTCCGTAGGGAAAATCAATTCAGCGAAAGCCATTCTTTAAAAAATATATGTCTTATTTAAAAGGGATTTATATTCTAATGGCCGTGGAAGGAAATATTATATTGGAATTGAAAACGGTGGCCTTGAACCTCTAGAAGCTAAATCCTCAGAATGCAACGCCATGGTTTTGTATGTTAAAATAAGCTAAAGCATCAACAATTTTGGGGAGATGAAAAAGGATTTGCTTTCCCTAAATCCGTCCCTGGGCTCTGCTTTAAGATAAATAAATACATTTATATCTAATTTGTTGTACTCAAGAAATATGATCAAAATAAACATTATCAGTTACTCATGCACGTGATAGTAACAAAATTAAATGTGTCAATTCATTCATTTATTATGCAACGGATATATCACCATTGAATTAAAATTGTTTCACATTGAATTGTAAATTTTAGGTTTGTCTTATATCAATGTGATATATATGTTCTATAAAATAGATAAAATGTATATAAATATACTTAATTAGGAATATAATGGAACAACTCAATCAATTTTAATGTCGTATTCGGGTTATCAAATCGTTCAAGTATAAAAATGTTAAAGCACCATTAATTCTATTTTTTGTGAACCTGGCCAATTTGATATTTTAAGTTTAAAATAATTTAGATGATTTAAAACAGGGGTGTGGTCGAGTCAGAAGAACATTCCGGCACTTTGTTCTATAAACGAAATGCGTTCTGCGTAATTTTTGCAATGTTGTTGTAAATGTGTATTATAGCCCAATGGGTAGATTATGACTATAGTTTTAACCCTTTCGGACCATCTTCAGACATACAAACTATTATTTAATGGTAGACTGTGGGTTTGTAGTGGTTCATCATCATTATCATCATCAAACAGCCTGTTTCTCGTCCACTGCTGAACATATGCCTCTCTCAATAAATCGGTTGTAGTGGTTAGGGATACTATAAACGGGGTGGTTTTACATTATCCTATTAAGGAGGATAGAATTTTAAAACTATGATTGAGAGCAGACTATACGACCAATGGAGAAAAGCAAAAAGTCAATAACTGTCAAATGACCTAGCAATTCAGATCAAAATGGAGATGTGTACGACGTAGTCCGTAAAATCGACAATTGAACGACAGAAGTTGGAAATACCGACAGGCCCAACACCAGATAGCGGTATAACAAAAATCCATTGTCCTTGTCTTAATGAGGAAATGAAAAAACAGGAAAAGATGGGATGAATTATAAAACCTGTGGAACATATTGTGGTTTTAGCTATATATAATACGTTCCTAAAATATTTGAAGTCGTTTTGATACATACTGTATATATCTACCCCGTTCTAGTTTTTTTTTGTGGCACTCTTTATAATTCAAACTTCGAATATGTATGATGGTGGTATATGAAAGGTAACGTGTTGATTGCGCTTAGATATTTTTTATGTTTTGACATACATTTGATAAAACTGGGGAACAACTAGCTTGTTTGCCATATGTATTTTCAGTATATAAATATATAATTATGTATATAATACCTTATCATTTTTTGTATTAGTAAATGTTGGAACCACACATGATATTGTTCTAAAAAATATTACAGCAATAATTAATGATTACTATACAAGTATATTATTTTCAAGGTAAACTTTTATTTCTAGCAATGCATACGAAAATATACTTTTTTTTTTAAATTGGACACAAAAATTTTAAAAATGTTTAACTGTAATTTTGAATTGGAAATTTTATTTTTTGTCGGTGCTCGAAGGAAAAAAATAGCAATTATTCAAACACATTCTTTTTTTCATATTATTGTTTTATTAGCAAATGACATTAAGAATTGACATTAAGAAATCCAGATGATGCAATAATTAGAATTTAATAATTATAGTACCATTCTGATACACAAATAACGGTTAGATATTAGTTAGTTAGGTCCTATTCGCTCCTAGGTGGGGCATAGGGCTTCCACAAGAGATCTCCACCGAACTCGATTT
>WYDF02015669.1:0-13427 GCA_009867245.2 Adranes taylori
TGTTTCATATTTCAACCCATTTTATTGTCAAGTAATTCATGTAAAACACATGGAATTGAACAAAGCACAGTACTGAGTTGTGATTAATTTAAAACTTCGAGAATGGACATATCCCACTAATGTTATATATTCACTAAATTAATCTGATATAATAGAAATTACTATCTCGTAAGATATTTGGGCTCATGTTTTTTTGCAATATAATTCGCTAATCGGCCAAATTAATCAATCGGAAATGTTGTTTGTTTTTTCTACTTGTTTCTGTTTTTGTTGTATTCTGTTTTGTTCCTGTTATTAAGTTATTATTTGTTATTCATCGTTTTTGCTTTTATGTTCTATAAAATCTTTGCGCCTATTTTATCTCAAATATGGGCAATATTTCATAATTGGTAAACGGCAACAATGTTCTCCATATAACTAATAGTGAATTTAGAACATGGCTTGGACTTTAGTGGCTACCATATAATTTTTAACGCAAGACTTTTACTTTTTTTCTAAACAATCACTGATTCCCGTTTTGAGCTATATGGATCTATGCAGTATGTAATTATGCAAAAATGTATGTTCCTACAGGTGTAGCAAATCCTGATTCACATATTGGAGTATATGCAGCAGATGCCGATGCTTATGAAGCATTCGCCGATTTATTTGATCCAATCATTGAAGAATACCATAAAGGATTCAATAAATCAGACAAACATCCACCAGCTAATTGGGGAAATCCCCAGGATTTAGGAAATCTAGGTGAATGAACTATAATTATACTTCTATATTTTTCGATACAGTATACTGATTTAATGTTTTTATTAAACATTATTTTAGTTTTATAATTTGAAGTAAAAGTACATTATTTTATAAGTTAATTAAAAAAAATCCAATTCTCTGATCTTGGGTTTTTTCCGTATGTTTTATGTTGTGGATTTATTATAAAATAATCAATATCAATTCAGATGATTTGAGATTTATTTAATAAGGGTAGATCACAGCTTGGCATGTCACCTAGTGTCGTCACAATACGTCTTCTCTTTTTTTCCCGCCTACAGCGACCTCTCTTGCATAACTATGTCACACCGTATATTCTTTTCAAATGCAGAAATAGCTTCTTTTTCTATGTAAAATACAAACCACACAGTTATTCTTTATATTCAAAAATTAAAAGAACTTTGATATTCTTTTACTGCTGAGGCCATTCTCGAAGTTTTAAATTAATCACAACTCAGTACAGTGCTTTATTCAATTCCATGTGTTTTTCATGAATTACTTCACAATAATTCTGGGTTGAAATATGAAACAATATTTGTTTAAAGTTTAAAAGATTTAGCGTAAGGAACATATTCCATTAATGTTATATATTCACTAAATTAATCTGATATAATAGAAATTACTATCTCGTAAGATATTTGGGCTCATGTTTTTTGCAATATAATTTGCTAATCGGCCAAATTAATCAATCGGAAATGTTTATAGGTCATTAAGTACCTTAAGATCTAATTAAGTGATTTAAAATTTCAGATCCTGATAATAAATTTGTACTAAGTACGAGAGTACGTTGTGGCCGTTCAGTGGAAGGATTTCCATTCAATCCATGTTTAACAGAGCATCAATACAAGGAACTGGAGAATAAAATCGTCAACGCCTTAACGAAATTTCAAGGTGAACTTACCGGTTGCTATTATCCTCTCAAAGGAATGAACAAGGATATACAACAACAATTGATCGATGACCACTTTCTTTTTAAAGAAGGTGATCGGTTTTTAGAGGCTGCCAACTCAAATAGGTACAATGTATCAAAGTTTTGTTTTAAAACTAACTTAAGTTTACATTCTTTTTGAAAGCGATATTAATTGCTAACATTTTTGATACTTACAGATTTTGGCCCATTGGTCGCGGTATATTTTATAATGATGCAAAAACATTTTTGGTATGGGTGAATGAAGAAGATCATATGAGAATTATATCGATGCAGAAAGGCGGGGATTTGGGCAAAGTCTATCAGCGTTTAGTTTCGGCAGTGTACGAACTGGAAAAGAATTTGAAATTCGCGCATAGTCCGCGTTTAGGATATTTAACATTTTGTCCGACAAATTTAGGTTTAAATTTTAATTCTCTTTTGTTTAACTTTTTACAGTATAAAAAATACGCTTCACTGTAGTCATTTAAATTATTATCTATTCACTATACTAATTATTAAGCAGCTGAGAATCCATAGGAATAGCCTGTCATAGCACACATTACAACAGCTGCAGGTTTGTCTTGCTTTAAATTCTAGGATAGCAACTTTCTAAACCGTTGATTGAAAACTGATTTTAATAAAATATGTCGTTCTTACTTTTACTTTTTTATCCTCCCATGCATATGCTCGATGAATTCAAGGGAAATTTTTGCTCGACTACATATCAGAAATTTTGTCTTAATTTTGATCATGTTTGACCAGTTTTTGACACGAACTTTAGACATGTTTGGCATTACTTTCAAAGCTCTATAATATAGTCGTGATGGGTTCGTACCTTTGATTCTCCAAATTGCAACTTGGATAAATCGGAAGCATTGCTCCACGACTTCTCTAGATTACTCTAATAACGGGACGGATGTTCATTCATCTAGACATACTCAAGTAGACTCGTTAATACTTGATTAATCTAGTAAGTTGTGGAGCAATGCCTCCGATTTATCCACTCTGCAATTTGGGGATTAAAATTCTGTGTGCAATTACTGGTAATAGACTGGTTCCACATATCTTGCTACGTTTCCATTGTCGCAGCTCTAATGCTTTTACGTGACTCGCTTGAGGACATACCTGACTTAATAGTCTTATATAAACCTTTATCCCTTGCACCAAGCAACAGATCAAGAGTGGCTGCTTAAACTTTAGCCTCTGTTGTAAATACCGTCTTGTATGCATGTGTTGTTGTCTAGACCAATCGTCGACCAACCGAACTTAGACTTTCTCAGGTGCATGGAAGCATGGCTCTATATGAGGCTGGCGGCTAGCCTGCTCCTAAAAACTTCCTCTGCTCCTGAACACTTTCTCTAAAAAGTATCCTCTGACTAACTTTGCGGGGTCTATAGATTTTGGATATTATCCTTATAGTCAATACTGTATCTTTGGATACGCCAGTCGTAAAAGAATCAAAAGCTAGGGAAATGTCTAAAATAGCTACTAGTGAGCAAGGGCTACTATACAGTTAGCGAGAAATGTCTACTAGAAGTTTTTAGGAGTGTGCGTAAATCCAGAAGTTGTAAAACTAAATAAATTTGAACTATAAATCGGCGTTTGTGCCATAAATATAAGTGCTACATTTTTATTCCTATTGGTTTGTCATTTATAAAATTGATTCTATCCGAACGTTAGGAAATGGTGATCCGAACCTAACTACTCCACTCAGCAAAGGTTAGAATTTTACAGATTCCGGTATAATATTAATGATTTTATGAACATATACTGACATAAAATTTATACTAATATAGGTACGACAGTGCGTGCTTCAGTACATGTAAAACTTCCGAAATTAGCGTCCGACCTTTCCAAATTGGAGCAAATCGCTGAAGGGTTTAATCTTCAAGTACGAGGTACATCTGGAGAACATACTGTATCAAGTGATGGAGTGTATGATATTTCAAATAAAAGACGCTTGGGACTTACCGAATTTGAAGCGTTAACAGAAATGAACGATGGAATCAAAGCTATGATTCAAATGGAACAGGATATGGTTTTGTAAATTTATTTGATAGAAATTATTATATTAATAATATATTTAAGCGTTCCTTGTATAGTAAGATTTATATATGAATCGAACTTTTTCTAATTACCAACTATAATTTTCTTCAATTATAAAATACTATTAAACAAAAATATTAACTCCCACGAAGCAAGGTGTCTGCAATGGATTAATTTTGTTACGAAATTTTGACGCCATAATAAATATGAAAAATTGTATAATGTTATTTTATTATTGTTTTTATTACATATTTCATTATTAATTGTATTTAAAAAAATGTGGATGGGACTGCCACCCAATTTTTCATATACTGAAAGTTTTAGTATATATATATATATATATATATTCAAGAAACATTTTTGAAATTATTATATACTATTAGTGTCTTAAATTGATATTACATATTGTTAAAACTATAAAAGGACATCTGGAGCAGCAGAACCCCCTTAAATGTTTCTTATGCTTCCAGATATTTCCAAAACATATAGTATTTCATGTATCGTATTTTACGATATATATTATTTAATTGATATTATTTCAGATGTAGGTCATATATTGTTAGCATAGATACATGGGATTATCTGGAGAATAGGAGCTATGTCAAATGTATCCCATACTCTCAATATTTCTCCAACTATTCACACTAGATAGATAGTTTATTTAAAATTAGTTTAATACTCCCATAAATAAAGACATCCTCTTTAAAACCACTTAACAAAGAATTTCCTGACACTAGCACAAGTAATACAATATTTTCATTGCATATTGTGATGTAATTAGAGCTAGTAAAACGGCATCAGCGAAAATACCTAATAACATACCTAATACCTAATAACATACAAATGTTTAAAGGTCCAACCTACTGCATACTAACGCAAATAGGCGCAGAAATGATTAATTGTTTATAGTTACATAAGTATTAATTTCATATATGAGAAATTTTATTTAATAAAACGATACTTTTAAACTAGACGTTACGCTGGGCTGTTTATTATAGACTCACCGCTGTTCTCAAATTAAGATAATCTAGTATTTGCCATCATCGAGCCAGCAAGTATAATTATAGTATCACTAAAACATCCAATACTTGTTCCAATATACATCCAGTACTTGTGCATGGTCCTTCGAATCGGATATGAACCATTACCTATGGATGGCTACTTGCATAATAATGAAATGATTCACAGTAAAACCGTTTTTCAAACTTTCATCAGTTGAACAAGAAATGTAATTTGTAGCAAAAATTATACGTTTTCTTTGTTACCCTGATAAAAAATCACTTTATCCGACTACCCGGGAGGTTACTGAAAATTACGTGGGGACCACTCATTCTATGTGTGAAGGAGAGCGACTAAAACTCTGTCGGTGGTTATGGTCCCAACTTATCGGTAGGATTTTCACATGGTAGAAAGTTATTCTGATGTCACTGCTTTTTCTGTTTTACAGAATAATACATTTGTCCTTACGGGTCGTGAATTCTGATTTATAGTGGAGGCCAACATTCTGTGTACCTCTCGCTATCTGGCCAGCATATGTCTGCCCGTATGACTGCGGTCGTTGTTGCAGTATTATACTGGCTCTCTTTAGCCGCTTCAAGGCTTAGGGTGACTATGGCAAGTTTACTAAAGGCCTTCAACCTTTGCTGGTTGGTTGCGACTTGTGTTGCAAGTCTTTACCGATTACACTATCCGTTCCTCAATGTCCTATAGCTACGTATAAATATCATGTACTTTACCCCGTTTGTGTTTCCAGACTGACAATTCTCGCACGTTGTGATGAAGGTATGTGCCAAAACTCTCGTGCCAAGGGACTTGTCTGAGGTTACCATCTGAGGCTCGTACCATCGTCGTAAATCGACAATAAGAGTTGCGTTTCCAGCTTCCTTTCAGGCGGGTTTCTTATCCTCCTGACGCAATTTAATAGTTTATGAGTTCTTGGTGTGCGGTCATCCTACCGGGAGGTAGGATCTACCTTTTCCGTGAGTGCAATTCCACTAACTATGAAGTTGAGCGCTTTCAACGACGCAGTCCTATTAGCGTAAGTAACTTCCGAGAGAATCGTTTTTTTGAACTTTATGTAAGAACTTTGCTGTTCATTGGCACAGCGCTTCATGCCATACATTGGCGCAGTGTATAATGGCAACTTATCTTATATGCTTTTGCAGTTGCATTCTGTAAATAAGGCTCACAACGCATGAACTCGCCGACCGCCGCGGTCGGAGGTTTGGTCTCACGTGCACTGTCGCTTAAAAATATTTTATAATGATTTTGGGCAAAATTGTAAATTTTTTATAATTTTTAAAATTTTATTTTGTGATGGGAAGCACGTCAAATGTGTCCCATACACACATATATTTCTACAATCGTGCACAGTAGATAGAGATAATTTTAAAATTAATTAAAAATTTGCATTAATAAAGACATCCTCTTTAAAACCACTTAAATAATTTCCTGACGTTTTCATATATCAATTGCATGTTTATATGTTTATATATCAAAACAAAATATTATGGTAGCATCTTATTTTGCAATTCATATTATTATACAATGTTTATCTTTGAATAATAACTAGCTCTTGGTTCTTGGTTTCAGAGCACACCTATTTCTGACCTATTTCGTTATAAATATTTATCGGATGATTACTCCGATGTTTAATTTAATTGTGCGTTTTTCTTACTTCGTTTAAATATTAAAGGAAGTTTCGATACAAGAAACTGAACACTTTTCGAGAAATTCGTGTTGTATCTAGCCACTCAAGATAATCTGGGAATCAAATGAAAGCCGGTTGTTCTCTTTTATTCCATATTGCTAGACGATTTTCAATTTCAGAAATAAAGATTTCTATCTCAAAATTCATTATGAAATGAAACGAACTGCATGAGAAGGCGGTGCTGTGCGTTGTCTCCAATTCAACTATACACAACTACGCAACCGCGCAATTGGCTAGATTAGCCGCCAATGTTTTCGACAGCCGTGCTCCCGTGCAAATGGGCGATAGAAGTGCGTTCTCTTGGATCTAGACAGCCGCTCAGCCTGCCGCTGCAGTCGACGGCTCGTGCGATATTCTGTTAAGTTGAGAAGCAGTTCATCTAGTAATACGCATTTAGTACCATTTTATTTCTGCTATGAATGTGACACAGTACCTACCTACAGACTTTGATGTTTAACTCATTCCCAGTTCCTTTTTCAGTGATTCAAATTGATTTGGGTTTCAAAGCGCCAGTTCAAGGTTGTTGGTTGCCATCCAGTTCTATATCATACCTAATACTCTGTTTCATTCTCATAATCTGTTTCATCACCAATTTCATTCTCATATTTCTTATAGTGAAGTCTATATGTAATGTCATAGTTTGCCTTGCTGTATTTTGGGGCAATAGACCATAGGCGATTTTATTAAATGTTCAGTAAGATTTAATACAGATACCCATTGAATCTTTGCAACGTAGTAGGTGCAAAGGAACAGGGTGGGATTAGTTTGTTAGAAAAAGTCAATTTTTCGCGGAAATAAATTTTATATTTTTATTCATTAAGAATACAAGTTCTGACTAATGCTTCAGCTACTAAATACGGATCACAGTTTGAAGCTGGCCTCCTGTCTTCCAAATAACCTTTTCTTACCGCCATGACGTCACGTGGAATACGTACGCTTGCGCCACAATCAGCAACACCTGAAATTAAATTAAATAATCTGGTACAGGTATAATGTTTGATTGCATAGATAGAATAATGATGTCCGACCTTTTCTAGTCTATTGCGAGCAAAGTAAGTTTGCTGTTACAATCAGTACAAGGTTTTAAATAAAATACAGAAAACTTTTTTATAATTTCACCTATTAATTAAATCGGCTTGAAAAGCATAATATAAACGAATAAGATTATAAATGATTTGATTCGATTTGACCTTGAAATTTAATCCGATGTATGTTTCAAAATTAAAGTCGTTCACAGATGAAACGAGAACTTTGGGCACCAGTCTAAGATGTTCGGCGATTTTGTTTCTACGAGCAGTGTTATCTCAGGGGAAATTCTGCAAATTTTTCTAGAAGTTTTCTCTTGCTAATCCATACATCTAACTTAGTATTTTGAATAATCTGCTCTGAAATGGTCTAGTACCTGTCGCAATGAAGTTGCATTCATGTTTATAATGCGACACTTCTGGCAATAATATCGATACTTCATCGATATTGACACAAGTTTATGAAGGACATTAACTTCTTAATACAATTTTTAGTAGGTTGGTATATATGATTTCCATATCATGTACAACTCAGAAAGCATAATTGGAAAGGTGTAACTCGGAAAGGTTATTTTTTTTAAGTTTCTTAAACGCGATGAATCTGAATATGTGGACACGAACCATATTAAAATAGTAACTAATCAGCATTTTGTTCGCGATCTACAGGTTTGAATTTGCTAAAGAAATTTTCTACATTTTGTACAGCTCACAGATCAAGACGTAGCTAGTGCGAAAGACAGATTTTGCAGAAAGTATAGGTCAATGTAAAACAGAACGTATTCAAATCGCAGGCCACATTTCGATCTCTGAGCTGAGCTTATGTACCTGCGCTGAAATTCTTAATAGAAGATTCCGTTAGACGTTGTTCATTATCTCTGCCACCATTTGGATCGTAGACTTTGATATGCTTGGCGTGATTGTTGCAAAGTTTCTCAACAGCTTTATTAATTTCTCTGAAAATATATTAACAAAGTCCCTTTGTTATGTAAATAATTAAATCAATAAATAGTTATAACACGGTTCTGTAATTGTTTAAACGTAAACATATGAATAAGCTATATAATTAAGTACGTAATATAGGAACGACGTAAATAGTTTTATTGCGCGTTGTCGCTATGCTGTTGGCTGTGGTCACTGCTTGCTGTTTGCCTACATGTGGGTGTGTGTGGCGCCTGCGATATATGACATAGACATTGCGTGTCGCGTGAATAAGCGGAGCGCTCGCCGGTCTGAAAAATCTTGTGTATTGGCAATGCACGCAGGGACTGATTAAATGGCTGAATATTGGGGTATAAATATCGAGAATTAAACAGAATATAGTAGTATTCGAGTTGTTTCCGATTTATAAAATCAAAATTTCGAAAATTCGACTAGCAGATTGGTGGAGCGACGCGAAATAAACCGTAAGTTAGGTGTGCGACTTTGTGTAGTACATATTATTTAGTGCATGGCAAGTGTGTTTGAATAGCGTCACACCTTTTCGCCTTCCTGATTCCTGTTTACGTGTAGTAGTGTCGACGGGTTACGAGGCGCGACATAGTAATTCCTTTCCGCACTATTCGCCATAGTAACGTCGACGTATTACGAGGCGTTACACAGGGATACCTTTCCGCACACATTCCAACACATTTCGCCTGATTGTATAATAGTAGCTGTGCTGGTCTCGCATACCTGACCATAGTAACAACAACGTAATATGGGCTGTTACTTATTTTACAGTGGTCATTCCGTTGGCGTGTTTATTTTTGGTTTTGCTGGAATTAGTCGCGCGTTAACACCAACGTATGTTGACAAAGTTCCTCACCGCCAGCCTAGAGTGTATAATTGTGGTTTATATCGGTGTTGTGCACGGACAACGTCGCCATTCCAGAGGCGTTGCGTTGTTTAAGTGTACAGCTTTGGTATACGCTAGAATTAGTCACCCGTCAACACCAACGTATTACGTGGTGTTGTGAAAATTCCTTGCATCCCTGCACTTGACTGTTTGGTTTTGGCTTACATTTGTGTTATGTAGCCGGTAATACGTCAGTGTATTACGGGACGTTATATGAGTGTTCACGCCGGTTTATGCTAATATTAACATCATCGAGTTACGTATCAGTAACACCACCGAGTTACGAGGTGTTACATTATTTTAGTGCTTTCCGGAATTCTGATTATACCCTCCGTTTGTACCAAGAAAGTTAGATTTAGCCTTACCTAAATGTGAATGTCTGTGCATGCTTCCAGATTGATACTGCATTAGTATTGTTTAATTATTTTATCACCGCATTGTTACGTTGCTTTACCTGCACCGTTGTAATGTCATGGGCGCCGTTATTTTCTATTATTATTATAATATTTGCACCGCCGTTTTATTATGCACCGTTCTATGTATTTGCACTCTTTGGTATAAGACCGCTTGGTTATATCGTTTTGTTTATTATTGACATATTTATTGTGCATTAATATTTTTCTTTCTCTGTTTTGTCTAAAGAATATAGACGGTTTCGTTCAAACTTTAATGGTGTTTCACTTAGGGGATAAGTTTATTGCGGATACCCGCAAGATCTAGGACACCTGGTTTATTTGCCAACTGCAGCTGCCTAAGCCCTCAGAGAGCCGCTGCGGACCGGAAGAACAACATCTGTTTAGACGTGCGGTCTCACGTTAAACTGACCTGGCGCCCGAGGACGTTTTGGGGACGTATGGGAGTTCCGTTAATGTATTAAATAGATTACGGGAGGTCGTCAAATTGATTTGGCGTCCGCGCAGGGGCATCGGTGTCCCGCCGTCAATTTAGCGCTGTCACGTACGATGATACTACGCTGTGGTTGATGTTAGAATATGTTTAATTTTTACTTTAACATAAATTATGTTTTACGAAAATAATTTGTTTGAGATGCTTTTTTTTTCGATGTAAGTAACTGAAGGCCTACTAACACGATCATGCGTGTCAATTTGTCGGGACTGTCCCGAACTTTAGGTCTTAATCTCAATTTATTATCTCAAGTCAATTTTTTATTCCAAAGATAAGGCCTTTGAACGAAAAGTCAGTAGACTCAACACGATTTATAAACGGCAATCGTGATATAACTGTTTACTAACGGTAAAAATGCACATAACAATTTAAAATCTAATAATACCATCTGATTAAAAGCTTTTCGCTTTTCCTTTTTCATGGCTGTAACTGGTGGAAATGAATATTTTATATGCAATTATTCCTAGTAGCACAAATTCGGTGCTCCTACTAATCGTAAGTAGGGTCAAAATTGATGAAATTATTGTCAAAATAAACTAGAAATAAATCTGTTGGATTTTCAATGTCCCAAACCACCTTTGAACTCAAAGCAAATTTGTTACTGTATGATATTTTACATCACAATATGGATCAAAATTGTAATTGATTTAATATTATCTACATACACGATACCATCTTCATCTCTCATTGCTTTCGTAGAGAAATTCATATCAGCACCCGTACCACACCAGTTTCCAATTACAGGTTTCGGATATAAACTAACTACAACACCAAATTCTTCAGCTACTCGATGAAGAATAAATCGTGACATCCAAACATGATCACCAATATCTATACCTTTGCATGGTCCTACTTGATATTCCCACTAAATAAAAAATTAATATTTTTTTAATTTAAATATTTAAATTTAAAAACTTTTTGTTTTAATGAGTAGATTCATCTTTCTTTGAGACTACATGTTGTATATGTATACTTTGAAATCCAGTAATAATAGTAACCTGTGCTAACATAATTTTCGCATTGCTACCAGCAATATTGATACCAGCATATAGGCAAGCCCTATAATGACATTCAACAATGTCACGTCCATAGACCTTGTCCGCACCCACGCCGCAATAATATGGCCCTTGTTCGCCTGGAAACCCATTTTTCGGCCATCCCAATGGTCTCTTGTTCATGTCCAATAAAGTGTACTCCTGTTCAAGTCCAAACCATGGATCGCGGTTCGTAGCCGCATCCATTGCTTGGAGGCAAGAATAACGGTGATTACTGTCTAAATGTAAAATTATATTAAAAAGAAATATTAGAACTTGAAGAAATATGCTTGAAAAATATTAATTTGAATTGTTTGTGAAAAATTGTTTGAAAAACAATACACAGAAATATTACAAACTTGCTGGTTCTCCGGTATTTTTATATGCATCGCACATAAGCAATTTGTTATTTCCTTTTCTGAATGGATCATTGAATAGCTGGACAGGTTGTAGGAACATGTCATTCATATTCCCTTCACCTTCATAAGTGGCGCTACCGCAATATTCCCATTTAGGACAATCTAAAATTTAATAATATTGCATTTTTATTAATAAATAATTAAATGACATTATTATCGGGGAAAAAAGTAAAGAAAACAAAAATTGGAATATTTGTATTCTAGTATTAATTTAAGACAGTAAATAACTATTATTTATTAATTAGAGAGATTAATCATTTCGAAAACTACATTTTAATTGTATGAAACACCAAGTTGGCTTAAAAAAGGGGATCAGGGTGGATGGATCCTTTCTGGCATTGGTCGAAACCTTCATCCGCACCCTTTGCTCTCTATCATTATCAATTGAAATCAACAACCCAGCACACCGCACCACCCGGTTAGTTTAGACTAATTTCAAAATTCTGTATATAATGTACACAATGCATTATTACAGAAATCTGTAGAAATCGTTGGCAGTTAACGAAACAACATCTGAGAGATTAATTAGAGAGGTTAATGCATAGTGGCTTTGATTGTCTAAGTCCAAATCATCCCGTTTCTGGAGATAGGTTAGCACCTCATAATAATTCATTTCACTTTAGGTGCTGTTTCGTTAACTGCTATCTACGTTTATAGATTTCTGTAATAATGTGTTGTGTACATTATATAGAGAATTTTCTAATTAGTTTTAACTAGCCGAGTGTGCGGTGTGTTGAGTCGTTGTTTTTCATTACCTGATGACATTATTCAGAAATGAATCCATCCACTCTGACCCGCCTCTAATTAGTTGCTTCATACAGTCAATAAGTAATTTTCGAAATGCTTAACCTTTCTAATTAAGGCAAAATTAAGCTTATGTCAATTTCCATGTAAATGCCTGAGCTAGATTACATAAGAAGTATGTGATAAAAGTGATTTATTTTAAAATTGTCCATCTGTAGAACTGCAAAGTTTCATATTTTTAAAACAGCTTACAGCTTTTGATTACATTTGCAAAAAAACAGAGTTTAGTTGATTCTTTAATGTCAAATCTAAGTTAGACGTTTCTATGAGCTAAAGAATAATTTTTTTTTGTTTTACGTAAGAAGTGGAGAAACCTTCAAAAGGCGAAGGATGCCCGTGCAGCCAACAGTGTGGGATTTTTACCCTAACTAAAACTCCAGTCCCTGTTGGGATTGTATATTGTTGGGAGATTGGAGAGTTTGTTTGAAGGAGGCTTTAGGATTTATCATCCTCTTCAGCCTGGAGCTGCTAATTAATGGAATACTTTTAGAATTTTGGTAAACTGATAGTTTGCAGATAAAATTCGCTTTACAGCTTTACAGCCATTCCTTTACAGCCAGCATTCGCTTTACAGCCAAGGGAACCTGCAATACCTTGGCCATACCATGGTCAACTGATGAGGGAGTTTGGTTTAGTGGGGTGAGCTGATTTGCTGGTGGTCTTGTATATTTGTGCTGGTGGTCTTGCTTGGCTGCTCAAGTCGGTGTTAGTTGACCTGAAATAGAAATTAAGGTTTTTGTGGAAGAGTGATTGATTTTGTCTTTTTTTGTTTATTTTTTGTTTTTTTTTATATTGTAATTTTTTTGTAATTTTTTTTGCCTTTTTGTTTTTTTTTATAATGTAGGTGTAGAGATCATCTTAGGGACAGTGGGATTAATTCAAGGATATCTTCAAGAGATTCTCAGGAGGTTCCTGCATGGTTTGGATTATTCGAGCTGGCGGATGTGGGAAGGATCTGCGAGGCAGTTTGCTACGGT
>WYDF02015680.1:0-13427 GCA_009867245.2 Adranes taylori
ATAGGGTGGAATTAGTACAGAGATTGGCATTGAGTTGTGTGGGGAAACCGTACAAAGTAACAATTATTGTGTGGTTAACTATTCACAGGCCCATTAAGTGACTTAAGTGACTGCTCAAAAGTTGAAGCAAAAGTTAAGTGACTGCTCAGACTTATAAATAGCGAATAGAAATATTGAATTACAAATTTGAGTACTTGAAGACTCGCCGTTCAGTATTAGCAGCCAGCAGCAGAAAGACCTAGCCAAGCCGAGACAAGTTCTAGATCTGCAGCAATTCGCCATTATAATATATTTATTTATTCAGTCACAGCTATTAATAGAGTGTAACTAGATCAAACGTATTAATCCGCGAATTTATTTATCAATTATTTAAACAATTATATTATTTTATTTAAACGTTATAAAATTATTAAATAATTTGGAAAATAACTTAAACTTGTCTTGTTTCTCCGTAGTATTATTTTATATTGTAAAAGTGTTTAAAATTAATAAATTATGTTCAAAATTCAAAAATTTTTAAATTTACTATATATTCGTGTTAATTAAACTTTTTAAAAACCTACCACTCGACCAAGCAAATATAATTAGGTTAGTTGTTATTATCGAATCTGTTGTGTTATTTAATAGGTTGATTCGTACGTCGTTTTTATATATCGATATTTCTAGGTATTCGAAAAGATTTAATTTGTTGTAGCCTTTGACTATATGCAGTGGTTCGAATTTATTTAGATCTGGAAACTTATGATACGTTTCCAAAGTGTGTTTTGTAGAATTACTGTCAGTCTTTTGGAATCTATAATGATCTTAAATGTTCATAGTTTATAAATGCCTAAAAAAAATTAAACATTTACAAACTGCAATATGAGGAATGCAACAATTGTTATATAAGTGAGACATCAAGGAATCTGGAAACGAGATTCAAGGAATATTTAAAATCATATAGACCCCAAAAGGCTCACAGTAATTTTGCAAATCACAGTTTAGAAACGAATCATAAATTTACAGATCTAAATAAATTAGAACCACTCATATAGTCGAAGACTACAAACAAATTAAATCTAGAAGTATCTATACATGAAAACGACGTACGTACAAACGACTTATTAAATACCCAAAGAGATTACAAAATAACAACTAACTTATTCAACGTTTTCGCATAATTAATATACCTATGTACATAAAGACACAAAATTCATGCGTTCTTCAAGTAACATAGCACACACACAACCATATAGAAAACTCAGTTCGCTTTTAGGCATAGAAAAGCAGACATTGTAATTGCATATGTAGTTGCTAACTGTTCCTACAAGACAGCCTTTCAGCCTTCTGGATCTATTCCAAAATCGCACTAGAATGGTAACTGTTCCGCGGAGCGGTATTTTTCGATCTATCTTATTTAGCTGGGGCATTTGACAGATTTCAAATTAAAAAACCAATATGGCGGGCAACTAAATTCTACGCAAAACTAAT
This sequence comes from Adranes taylori, assembly GCA_009867245.2. Taxonomy (NCBI): domain Eukaryota; kingdom Metazoa; phylum Arthropoda; class Insecta; order Coleoptera; family Staphylinidae; genus Adranes; species Adranes taylori. The sequence continues at coordinate 1,471 of WYDF02015680.1, forward strand.
GTACAAGGGCATTTCAAAAAAATTTGAATAAAAATCTATATATCATATATATTGAAATGTGATTAACAGCAAAAGCAATATGACGGATTTGGGGGAATTACCGATTCGAAATTTTGAGGTTATGTAACTAGAAAAGGACACTTACAGTTTTATTTTTTAATTGAAAGCTCAAGGTGCGTATACACTTGCATTTTTTTTTTAATTTGAGCTGCTAGCGTATTTGAAAACCAATATAAAATATTTATAGTTAGTTAAATTAAGTATAAACACTAAAATATACGGGAAGACATATAATTCACCATATTTAGTGCCAGTTTTGTATTCAATTTTCATTGCTTGTCGATACAGTATTGGTTTGATAAAACAATTGTTAACCCCACTTATTCATCACTTTGTCTTATTGCCGTTTTTCGCTTTGTTGTTGATTGATCTCTTTCATTTGGCGGTTATTTCTCGTTAAGTCACTGTCTTTATTGTTGGTTTTATGTTCAATCCGGCTGCATAGTTGTTCTTAGTTGTCAATTAATGATAATTGTTGCTTATTGATAAACTTTGGTTGTTTCTGGTTGTCGTTGTCTTGACGTTGCTACCGTATAACTGGTCGTTGATTCTCTCTCATTTAATCGTTAGATCCAATCCCTAGTAGCCCCAATATGGTCACCTATCTCCATCCAAATAATAGTATATCTACATCAAACGAACACACACAGCTCCACATGATTTAAGGGTCTGTATGTCTGAAGGTGACCCGAAAGGGTTTAAACTATATAGTCATGTTCCACCATTTATACTATAAGTGGCAAATCACGAAGTAGATACACTTCCAATTCATATTAAATCATGGATTTCTACAAAGTAGCGCTTCACTCAATCAATCTATTTTAAAGTTCTGTTTGCCATCGATTGGTTATAAATTATCACAAAAATCGATTAAGATTCCTTCATATGATAGCATGCAATATTCAAAGGAACAGTTCATTTAAAATAAATAAACAACACTTAATAATATTAAAAAATAAGTAGCGAATACTATAAAAATCAGCTACCATGCTATAGAAAAGAAGCATAACAAAGCAGCAACTCCTAGCGTTGAACATTGTGTAATTGATGTTGGCTACACAGAAAGTTTTCAAATTATCTTCTATTTGAGAATTTCTGTTCTAAACTATTTGGTGCTATTCACGTGACTAGGACGGCCGGTCTTACACTAATTCTGGCATTTATATTAAATTACAAGAAAATATGTTTAATATTTGATATTTAAATGTACTTTGAAACTGTATAAAATTTCAGTTACGTTACATTTACTACAGGTTAGGTTCATTGCGGTTATAAAATTTCAATTACTTTAAATTTTCATTGAAGTAACGCTAAACAGGGTCAAATCACGTACGGACATAGTTTAAAACCCTGACAATTAAACGTAAATATTTTTCTAGTGTTTGTAATTTTGTCAGTTGTTAAGGATTGCTAACTAGAAGCTGCAGGCATTGGTCTTGACATTGGCTTGACTTTATTAATGGAATGCAGCCAGTTTCTGTTTTAGCTAGCGCGTGTATCTTACTTATAAAATTATATATTTTTCTCGTTACCCGGCTCACCGTTATCAATGTCATCTTGCCCGTCACCGATTTCAAGGTTGTCAGCTAGTTACGCTAGTTATTTTTATAATTTGATACGTGGCACATCTCCCCCTTACGAACAAAATGATGCCCCACTCATTTTTTGCATCAATAACACATATATGTAAGATGCTTTGTTTTATTAAATTATACAATAAAACAAACTTTAATAAATATTAGTATTATATATTTTGTAAGTTGCTTCATAAATCAGCTATAAGTAAGTATAAAAATATATTTTTTGCTTATATAATATATTTCTATGTGTATAAAGGTAATTATGTCCTTTGTTGATTAAACAGTTAGTCATCGGAGTATAAAACTGTATACATTGATATATAATATCAGACTCATGTGCCTGATACGCGGCAATATGATTTGGTGATGTTGGGCCGCGAACGTCTACTTTTTTTGAATAGAGTGTCAAAATGTTTGGAAAAATGTACTTTCGGGTATTGCAAGTTTTGAAATAAAGTTAAACGCAGCGATTTGATGTTGCAATTGATTTCTACATTTGAATTCTAATCGCTGATAGTAATTTGAAGTATACTTAACAGATTTTGTGAATGTTTCAAATTATACACCCTCAAAATAGTTACGGTTTGTATTAGATGCGACTGCCAGATAAAAGATTTGGTTTGAGGGTTTCGGAGAGTTATAACATAAATCGTTAAATAAATTCAATTCTTAACAAAATACCCGGTCAAAACTTATTATAAAGAGAAAGCGGACAGAGCAAGAAAAAATCGCCCGCGTATATTCGGATGTAGTAGATGGATATAGAAAAAATGCCATTAATTCTTCGACAGAATTTATGAACTTTTTGTGTGCCTTTTTTGAGTTTTTACATCTTTTTATATATTTTCATTTCGCGGTTTTGAAGAGAGGCGTTTTTATCAAGAGTTGGAACAAAACAATTTTTTATGACTAACGGTTTTCCTTGCCGCCAATTGTTTTTCAATGTGTAAACCATTACGATTTTCGTCTGTAAGATTTCAACGGTCTAATAGTATTCTCTTATTGGTTGTTGGTTCTACTTTTTCCGTGAATTTTAGCAGAAGGCTGTTTCAACTCGGTGTTTCCCAAGTTTTTGGTCACGTAGAGTTACTACCACTATATAGATTGTATCATCGCCAAAATTCGCGTATAAAAGGGGTCCCCGTTACTGCAGCGAGCATTATCGCGCATCTCGGAGTCACAATTTACAATTACAATGATCAGATCTATATTTTGGTCAGCGAGCAATTATCGCAGTCTTAAGAATGGTTTGCTCAAAGTAGTCCATTATTCAATATTGAGTTTACATTTCTAAAATCATCATCAAATATCTCTGGTGAATAGCTCTGTACTGCTATACCAACGTGTTAACGTCACTAAGCCAATCAGAAAATTCGTCTCCACAATCGCTCATCACAGTACCATACTTCGTTAGATTTTACATCTTCTGTTTTACTCATTGGATGGACGATATCCTAATTATCTTCAGCAATAAACAGATGTTTCGACCATATATCGTAACCAACATCGACATCAATACATCTGAACATTGACGAGCCGTAAGAGATGTTGCGTTCAAAAAACCATAGATGATTTTTCGCTATATCATCCTCAGGACCAAAGAATACTTATAACAAAAATCATTTTATATCTAGTTCGATATTTTTTTATCTTTTCTTTTCTTAATGGAAATTGCGAATAGAGTGCTCATATGTGTTAGAAATAGTAAAACAAATAAATATCATTGTATTACATTGTTATTGCTATTACATGTGTTTACCTATAGAACCTATTCTTTGAGGCTCATATATAAGCATTGTGTGTTACGAAAAATAAGAGAAACATATAGTACTAAATTCTGTATTATGGTAAGTACAAGAAAATAACACTTCCGGTTTTAATTTTGCTTCAAATCGTTATAGAAAAATTAGATTGGATTTATTTCAGTAACAATAAGTGACCGACCTGACCTGGTGACTAGAATTTAATCGCTACAACTCATAAGAACTGACTATAGCGTACATAAAAAATTGACTTAAAAACTATTACATATACACAAGCTAAACACTCAGATCTATGGCTTTCAATTCCAATTTTTCTAATGTGAACGATATAATGGTATTATTTAAAAAACATCAATCTATTACCATTTCCAGGGCCGTATCTTCGATATCAACGATTCTAAACCACTTGTACGTATTCCATTAAACCATTAACGTTAAATTAAAGCCGGCGCCGCTATATATACCCGGCGCCTCCACCAAATATGTCGTGTTTAAAAAGGGTGCGACATGGAATTGGGCTACTAAATACTTGACGTTGTGAAAATTCCCAATTCTTGAAGGGATCACAAAATATTATAAACTTTGCTTAGAGCAAAAAGTTCTACTTCAACTAGAATGGGTGTAGTTATGAAGAAATCTAACGACACTTGATAGGCTTAATTTAAATTCATACGGTATATCTCAAATTTATTATTTATTGTAGACCCTTGCGCGTTTAAAACCGTGAAGCAGCTTTAAACAAACAATTACGGTCCAGGGCTTTTAATTAAATGGTAACACCATATAAATAAACAATAGAAGAAATGAAACTAGCAATCAGTTTAAAATATCTATGATCAGTCAACAAATTATTAGTACATACATGCGTGAAATGAATATTTAAGTTTAGCAAATTCGAGTAAATATAATACAGTAATTGTTCAAAAGAATTTAGTTTTGCTAGATAATAGTTAACTGCTTTTTAAATAAATTCGTAACACTATTCGAACAGAATATGCGTAAAGCGTAATAACGATTAGTTACGTTTACTGATTTACTATCAGTGATGCATGTATTTATTCTGAGCTGTTTGTTTCAACATAAAAATTATTATAAGTACATCACATTTATTTTTCATAATTGCATCACAAATAAATATCTATTATGCAATAATCAAATTTAAATTAAACTTATTTCTATTTGTTAAATGAATTTAATATGAATTTTCATACATATTCTGTTGATTTATTACTGATTGGTAGAGAGCATTTCTCTAGTCTGAATAATAAATAAAAATGAATTGACTTATATGTCTCTAACTAAACTGACTCTACTGGTCGCATAATTTCAAGCCACTAAATTAATACGCGAAACACAGTGCATCTTACCCTTAACTAGTTAACTGTCTATTTCTGTCCTGTTTTGAATTCGAGAAGTTTTCAAAAGATCTAGAAGTTTTGGCTTGCAGTGGGTTCGAAGAACGGCTGGTCGGGCTAAACCCAATCGGCTTTCACCCGAAGGGTAGCGGAAATTAACGACTGGGCTTTTGCAGCAGCACAGTTGAACATCAGATAATCTCTCATTGTTCTATTTATAGACTACAGTTCTGATAATGAGAATACAATGAATCTAATTGAATATCTTTCAACGAATACATCCGAAGATGCTCGTGGCTAACTAATAGTTTGATTTTATCTATCTTTCAGTCCCTACGCCGCTACAAATGTATTCTCTAATAGAATACGTGAAAACAAAGCAAATTAGATATAATTCTGGTAGACTTGATTTATTTATTACTATCCAACTGTGTAGTGCTTTTATTTCCAAGAGTTTGCCTATACAGTAGAATCTTTTGAAGTTGATACGATAATTGTCTTGCAATAGATAATTTATTAATATAACTTTAATGCTTTAATGGAATTCGTATATGTGGTTTTGGATCGTTGATATCGGCAATTGATTTCGAAACTAGTATCTAATCTATTTAGAATCGTTGATAGCGAAATTGATTTAACAAAAAAAAAGCAAATCTATTTTCTAAACAAGCATTGGCATGCAACATTTTCTCAAAGAATTGAACAAAATTTTATTCAGAAAATTAAAAGATTTAAAAGGATTAACAATCTTACGATTCGAAAGGTAAGAAAGCATACGAAGACGATTTGTAGAATTTTGTTTAAACGTAAATTATAGTTTAAACTACTACTTTAGAAAAATTTCTTTGCGTAGAATAACTGAAAATTGTAAATTACGATAATCAAAGGAACATGACTTTTCAATAGACAACAAATAACATTTAATGACATTTATTAGATGATTTATCTACGATTGCTCATGCTTTGATCTCTTTCTAGTTACCTGGCTCACCGTTATCAATGTCATCATCTTGTCCGTCACCAATTTCAACCAATTCGGTTAAACGTTGCACATCCGCAGCAAACGTTTCTGCGTTAATTTCTTCTTCGCGTAGCGTACTTAAAACCGCCTGATGAAATTCCAAAAGATCTTCACCTAAGTACAAATGAAAGAAAAATTTTAATTCACCATCACTGGATTTAATTAATCCAGTGATGGTTATATAATAGAGGGGAGGGGGGGGGGCATTCCACCACGTAAAACACACCAAAAGTGACTTTTGCTGCAAATACGCAAATCAATAAACTATAGTTGTCATCATTTTCTAATGACAAATATCCACAATTTAGTTGATTGCACCATTAAATTACTTGTTCAAACGGAAACCACATTTCTAGAGAGACCTATTACATGATTACATTTAGAATCAATATTTGTGTGTCTTTTTTATTTTGTTTACTTACCAATAAGTCTTTGTGCAAAATGTGAAGGAACTAAACCTCTCCGTCCATCTAATAATTCCGCATCGAGATAGCCACCAGCTCCACCTATAGGATCACCCCAGACCAGAAGATAATCACCTGCTTGGACAGCTATTTCTTCTTCAGATTCTTCAGGTTCATATGAAAACCTATAAAATTGGTCTTTACATTAAATGATTCTTATACTATTTACATTAGTGTTAGAATTTTGACTATAGCATAAGACAGACGAAATTTGAAAGAGATAAAATAGTTACAATCATTTTAAAGGACCCCAACACATCTCATACAACTCTTATCTGTTTCTTTAATCGTAAACATAAAGCGATGTTGCAAGCTTGCAATAAACAGTTCGTTATTCTTCTTATTGTTTAGTGTATATTTTAAACAAATAATATATGATGCTAAGTAAACAAATTCTTATTTTCTATATTATTATTTTGAATACCATAAAGAGTATTTTCCTTATTAGGCGGTATTCATTGATTAGACTGAAATTTTATTTATGTTTGAAGAGAATTGTATTCAATTTTCGATAGTACACTCATCAAAGCACATGCAAGAGGATTTATAATTTAATTCTTTCATTTTGTTAAAGTTTGAGTTTTATTTAGTTCAAGTTGAGTTTTTGAGTTTTACATAAAGTAAAGTTTTGTGAGTTTTAAATACACTATGAGTGAGTCTAAAAAAGTTTGTTATCTGCTATCCAACAACAGAAAACATTAAACCAACACATTATAGAATCAGTCAAACACTCATCAGCTAATTCATTCATTAAAAATTCGCTAAGCAAACAAATCAAGACTTGATATTATTTTAATATAATTAGAATAAACAAAAGTTGTACGATTCGTTGTATGGTCACAAGTTTTTTTTGCAAGCAGTCAGTGAACTCTGCGTATAGAGATGTCGAACAAGGTCGCCAACGAAATAACGCTCGCGTTCTTCGTGCACATAGGAGGATGAAATGGAGTTACAGTCGACCGCCGAAAGACACGCAGCGTTCGCAACAACGTACACATAGTGGGAGGCGAGAGGGAGTTGTCGACCAACAGGTAAAACCACACAGCGCCTGTTTTCTCATGCGTTACAGAGAGAAACAGAAGAGGAAAGAGTTGGAGAATATATATATCGCTCGCATTTCGATTACCTTCCTTTTGATGCTGTTTTTGCGTCGGAAGAAATTTTTTTCGTGCGTTTGCATCGAGTGTAGAACATGAGCAAAAGATGGTACATATTAAGAGAGGAAGATATGTTTCGTTCTTTTTTATGGCGCCCCGATCTTCGCGCGCATTTTTTTTTACTATAGAATTTCGCATTTGGCGATCTACGATTTAGAGTAAACAACGCTTATACTACAGTGACCTCGTTTGTTTACTGTTTTGTTCAAAAGCAGATTAATGATTTCCTTGCACGTGCTTTGTTTTGGTCGGACGTTTTACGACTTTCCTTGGTCATTTAAACATTGAAAAAGAGGCAAAATATTATATACATATTAGGAGAGAGATATTTTTTGCTCTTTTTTTGATGGCTTTTTGACTTTCTCGGGTATTTTTTTATAATGTTTTCTTATTTTTTATAAGGTTTTTTTATACATCTTAATAGCTTTCATAGCTCCTATGACAATTTTATGACTTACGGTTATTAACGAATTTTCCTATTTTACTCTGAAGGAAGTGTTGCTGTCTATGTAAAAGTTACCACCACTATTCCTGGATTGGTGGGAGCGGCATTGGAAGGGGAACCTCATAGCAAGTTCGCTTCCGCGTTAAATCTCATTGGAGGACTCCCTAGCATAGAATCATAAAATCTTAGGATCTTGGCAGGGATATTATGCGATATTGTTTTTTAGAATTTGTAACGGATGAAAGAAAGTTTCTTATTGGAGGAAAATTCTCCAATCTCAAAGATTTTAGCAGAAATTTCGACTAAGGTCTGTCTAGTTATCACCGTCAGCATCCAAAACTACAGCCGGTCAAGGCGGACATCCAAAATCTGTAATTTCGTATAAAAATCCATACCCAAGTCAGTTCCAACAAGATGCATTTTGGGGCTTATTCTGATAGATTTAGAGTAAGCATTTTTGCACATCGTTATCAGTAATAATATTTTAATAAATGGCCAAGAATTCGCGTAGAATGAACGACTTAGCATTTATGAATATATCTGCTATTATCTGCTATAAGTAAAGCGTCACCAACGCAATCATAATTTAATTTTTCATCAATAAAAAGTAAATTATATTAGTTGTTTTATTTCAAATAAAATATTATTATAAAAATAAAAAATATACTTGTAGAACAGTATTTGAAATCTTTTATATGTAAAAACACATATTAAAAATATTTTGGTATTTAAATTTGTTGAATTATTTGATCATTGTTTAAGCTAAATTTATAAATTGTTTAAAATTTTAAACATTATGAAAAAATGTCCAAAATAATATTTTTAATGTAAAGTTAAAACTCATTTTAATTTTTTCAGTTAATATCATAATATTTTGTAGTAATTAAGAAGTAATTTTCTAACAAATTTTCATATTATTTTATTTTTAATTTTTTTTTTGTTTCAAATTAACCTGAAGTGAAATACTCATTTTATTAGCGTGAATCTATAACTTGCCGTTTAACCTTTTTCGATTATACATTTCTAACAAAAATGAGTTAAAGTGAGTAAAAATGAGTAAAAATGAGTAAAAATGAGTAAAAATGAGTAAAAATGAAAAAAAAAACATGTATATATAGGACATATTAACTACGCTCCTGCACTTATTTTTATATACAAGCAAAATATATTATAGCTGTTGGACTGTATTATAACAGCTGCAGTATAATTTTATTTATTTTATTAAGACAAATTCTTACAATTTTCTTATCGTTTGCAATTTTCTAAATTAGCCCCCATCTATTGTGAAGTACATTTAAGAATTATGAATAGAACAAAAATCAGATAATTCTTTTATTTTTAAATACATTGGCAACTCTGTCTGTACCAGGCATTTAAAGGAGTTACAACCGATTTAAATACCAAGATCAACATTTTTCATTTAGATATTATATAAGATTTCTGTCAAGATTCGCTTCTTGGTATTCTATGACGATTTGTACTACTAATATGGAGCTGTGTCTTTGTGTATGTTAGAAGTAATGCGTAACTGTGTCTATGTTGGAGATCAGCGAGTTGCAGACTGCTGACGCAGCAATAATAAACTTCGCTAACATAAGCGATTGTTCACATATGTTCTTCGTCATTTATAATTGTAATTTAACGATATCATTACCTATATTTTATATTGTATTTTTCAAATCGATACACTGGATTACTAAAATATTTAATACCATAATAAAGCTAAAAATAGAAAATTCAAATACTTTAAATATTTTTTTAATACCTTGCTATATAAACGGAACATCTTCCTTTTCCAGGTATGTCCAACATATCTACCGTACCTTCTCCCGGATGTCCATTAAGAAAACTTCTATCTACATGCATACCACTAACACCACTCCAATCGGAATCCAATCCATCGGTTAATATTCGTCCTCTTGTCCCGTCTGTTAAACCTATACTCGTACTCAATCCCCATCCTGTTTGATGTGGTGTACACGGTGTGACTACTCTTCTTACACCGGCTAAAATTAATTTATATGAAATATAATGAAATGCGAGTTTCAACTCCAAACTACGAGGATGGCCGAAAGTAATTTGGAGAAGTAGATGACAGGTACTAACTTAGGTGAGAATACAGTAAATCACAGCAATTTACTAGAAAGAAGGAAAAGCAGTGAGAAAACTCGACGTAATTCTTGTAGGAAAATTAGTTAGCCGAAAAAGAAATAAAAGCTCCACACAGTCCACATAGAGCGATTTTTGTTGATTAAAGACTGAATCCTTGGAATTAATTTAAATTAAATTATAATTAATTCCAAATAAACTCATGAATAAATTAAAGTGTTGAATTAAATATGAGGCCTAGTAGCAAACAATATTTGGTAATCATTAAATAATTCTTTTAAGTATTAATTCTTCTAATAAATTAAATTAAATCGGCAGGCAACAAGTTTATTTAATCACACAAATTAAAACCAATTAATAAGGTAAGTGTGCATAATCATAAACTAAGTTGATTAAGTAGAATAATTTTATAAATAATTTGGGAACTTTTTTGAATGAATAAATTATTTGAACGAATAATAGAGAGCATCGCTACGACCCCGCAGACAAAAGGGGAGTTCTCTCTTCCCCCGTTTGGGAAGCTGCAAGCTTTTCCCAAAATAAACGTGACAATATTAGACTTTAAACTTTATACATAGCCAGGAAAAGTGAAGAAGACGGAAAATTTTCCAAGAATAATGCCTAACACTGATGATCTTGAAGTTACATCAGGAAATGTCTTCAAACCCTTCCGGCCAATGAAAGCTGATAACGCAACAGGTTTTGTAGATCAACAAGTGTGATCTAACACATGTGCTTATCTAAAATCTGTGTTTTAATTTTAAACATAAAATTCATTTCAAATATTTATTAACATTGTAGGTGCTTGCCAGTTGTTTCTGCTCCGATTCAAAATCCTACTCTTTGACAACAGACTATGGCAAAAATATGTCAGAATATTTTATCGTACTTCCTCCTATATCTGTGTTTGTTGCGTAAAGTGCGTTTAAGTTGAAAACATGGTAAAATGAGTTATTACCACAGTCAGATGTAAAATATCGAGACATGTGGGTATAGAGATTTCCACTAGTGAATCTATAGTATAAGTGGAAATGGTAAAGTATTTCGAGCGTTTGCAAAGTATTTCGAGGACTTTGATATAAAATGTGGAGTTGACCGTTGTGACAAACTCTTTTGGCGTTGTGAAAACCAATGTCTACCCCTTTTACTTCATCCTCCACGCGCTCTTTTTCCTACTTAAAGGCCTTTTACCAGACAAAACCTGGGATCTTCTCATGCATTCATCTCCGTATATTTTCTCAACATTTGCAGAGTCTCCGTTCCAGATTTCCTGAGCCTGATATATAATTTAATTGCGTATTGTTGCTTGATCAACCGAGGGATTTTGCTTTGAGACAATACTCGTACACAATGTCTCACGCGACAAGCGACGTGCTTCGTAACATCGCTCGAAGCAAACTCTGGTGCAAAGCACAGTCTGATTTCATTCTGGACAGATCCTTATTTGTCACGCAACTTTTGCGTATAATACCTCAAGACATTCTCCCTTCATGTTAATATTCGGTGGGGAACCTATTTTACCTACGGATATATCGCCCGAGGGAAATTCCTGACGACCGAAATATTTTAATATCTAGGCAAACGCTAAAGCTATTCATTAGCAGTGTCGCGAGTGGGACTTCCGTTAGCACATGTATCTATACGAGATAGATGATAGGAGTAGTACGTCGTCACAAGGTTTAAAAGGAGGAACATAAAGAAACTCAGTACCCTAATACCAGATATGTGTTACAGAGAAGCCAACCCTTTTTCAGTGAAGAAGGCAAACTCGCATGATCTTTTGGCCTTCAGCTCACCAGTAGTTCACCCATTTTACAAGAATCGGAGGACTTCTCTTGAAGCATGAGACATCTACTCAGATGATGTTGGCGATGAAGAAATTGAAGTGGAGGGAAGTAAAAGACAATAAACGCGAATACTTAAAAAAAATGATATGTTAAGGAGGGGGGGGGGGGGGGGGGGAAGAGGAAAGAAGCAAATATGGTGTAAAAAGGTTGAATTTT
>WYDF02015691.1:0-13426 GCA_009867245.2 Adranes taylori
AGCCAATACTGATAAGTGTCTGATAAGCGCAGCGATGATGACGTAGACCAATCAGAACGCAAACCACGCCCACTAGGCGGGGCTTGAGGGCTCCAAAAGGTAGTGGTGGGGGGCGCCGATAGGTAGAGTGGGGTGATCTCGTTTTCCTCAACTCATTAATATAAGAAACTTTATAAAATATATATTTTAAGTCCCTCAATTTTTTTTGTTTTAATTTTCTAAGAAATTAAAACAGAAATTATTTTCATTGGTATTCGCCCTGAATTTATTGGAGACTATAGTCGAATACAGCTTATACGTAACTAAGTTCATGACCATGTTATCTTTGTATATGAAATTCAATGTTACAACGTATAGTGTGACAGCGACTGACATTGACTGTTATAGTAGTTACAAAATTTCGGTCCATGCTTTGATCATTTTAATGTTCTGAGAAAATATTAATAAATTAAATACATTTACAAGCATAAATGAGTTCATATGAAAGATTAATATTATAAGTAGCTGAATATAGCTTATTTATATCAATTCATGTGCGTCTTGGTATTATAACGGTTGATTTTGATATGATACTTTAAATGAAATTAAATAATAAACTTATTGTAGAACAGTTCTGTCACACATTAGCAATTACCATCCGATCGCGTTATTTTCTAAGTTCTCGAAATAAATTACTTCTAGTAACCGTCCAGGTAATTGCGAAAGAAACAAACAAACATAATGAATTTGGCAACGCATACTTACGTCCAGCGCAGGAGAAAAGAACGTTATACGTTATATTCAAGTTCCATTGAACAGTTGACAGTTTGGAAATCGTAAGACCAAGAAAAACATGTGTGGAATGAAAGCAAAAGTAACTATTAAAATTCATCTCTGAAAGCTTATAAATGGCTGACAGTAAGCAATTTAAGGTAATACTACAAACCAACAATATAGTGACTGAATTTTGTACCTCTAGAATGTAGTACCCTTAGACGTCATTTGGCTAAGCGAAGATTCCTAAATGTTTTAGAGTAAATCAGCACGCTCACCCCAGATATATAACTAGGGAGGAATTGGTGAAGCTGATCTCCTAGGGAGCGATTAATAATTGAAGATCAACGCCATCAAACAATAGTAACAGACTTTTTCGTCGGTTGCTGCAGGTACCGGTCCAAGGCAGCCGTATTGCTTGTACTTCTCTAGAAAAAAAATAAAACAGATAGTTTCGGTGACCAGAAATGGCACAAAGGCGGAAGAACAACCTGTAAATGCTAAAGAACGCTGGAATAGATTGCTATCACACACGAAGTTGCGTTCGATATTTTTTTTTATTAAATTTCAAATGCATAAGCCTCGATTTTTTTTTTAAATTTACGTCGGTGATATAAACCTTCAATGCGCATTATTCGTTACTGTTATGTTAAATTAATGCACTTGAGTTTTGAGACTCCATAACGCAGGTTTCTGTATCCCCTCACGACAGACTTCTTTTATCTTTTAAATAATAGATGTTATCTTGAGTATGATGATGAAAATGTTGAATCACTAGTGATGTAAACTTCAGTGGACATCATTCTTTAATTGCAGTTTGTCTATATATTATACTACGCTTCACGCCAGATTTCGCGCGAATTGCCTCACTTTACAACATCTACATTAAAACCCATAATGCCCTGGAGGAACGCTGGATTGAGTGGTTTCTTTTATGCGGAATTTTCTGGAAAGAAACTGCTCCTGATGGATCGGATGGCCAGTGCCACTTAGCATGACTCGTAAACAAGATAAGCGTGGCTTGAATGGTTTGAAAGAAATTTCTGTTATAAAATTGTAGGTATTCTACGACTTCGACGAATAAAAAATTTCTTCTTGATGCGTTAATAAATTGAAGGCCCAAATTGCTCCTTCTTGTTGTTCAAAGCATAAGTGGTGGAACGTCTAAGGGGTGGTAGTAGCAATACTAATCCACCAAAATCTTAGAAGCATTACATTGAAAACGTTTTCTACTAAAATGCGAGGGCGAACATCCAAATGGATTCAATGAAAGCACCAAATGGGTGTAACGAGTGGTGTAAATATCCCCCGCCCCCGCCCGTCCCTCCAATGTTTTTAATAGCATCTGCTGTTATTTATTCTATTGTGTTATTCTGATTCTTCGCGAGGGCTTATAATTTGCATAATGGGCTTGTAATGGACTTGCAATACCTCTTAAATAATCAACCAGGTTATTAATTTTTAAAGCATTTGCCCAAAAGTTATAAATGGCACATTCTTCGAAATTCTTAAAAAAAAATTCAAAACATTTCAAGAAGCTCAAAATTTGTGGCGCGAAATATTTAGATTTGCTTGACTATCGATTCTCTCTCACAGCCTCTACTAAACTGTTATAGTTTCTACTAAACTATAAAGTTATAGTTTTATTTGCCATGTCTACCACAGGTTGATTACAATTATCTATCCTTGTTAGCAAATTTTGGTTATATACTTCAACGGAACGGCTCCCTGAGCTGTTTCCTATTTGTGAAAAATTGTCAAAAGTAATTGGTGGAACAATTCGATCCACTGCTTCTGGTGTCTTCTTGGAAATTTCATCTAAAGTTTGACAAGTTTTAACATGGGTCGCACAAATAGTCTGAGTTTAAGGTATTATTGCCTTGAATTAGATTCATGAGAAGGTCATGTACAAAATGTTCCAAATGTAAATCTATGCTTTTAGATACTGGTGTTTCTAACCAAGATCTGGCTGGAGAGATAAAATCAGAGGATGATGCTAAAGCAGAAATGTGGTTTCATTAAGAAAATCGAGAGTCCGCACATCCGGATAAGATGATGTACGTGACCTAATTTATTTTCGTGTTCTCTAGCATGCGAAATTATCCGAGAAGTGTTTGTAATTTCATTATCAAATGAATCAACACAGTTTGAATTAACACTTTGAGAACTGCTGGTAGATTGTTGAGTATTTGGTTAAGTTTTTATTTTTCGAATAAAGCAATTTATTGTTTTTCAACTAGAATAAAACTTTTTTGATTTTTAAATTTTAGCAGGCACTTAATAGTATATATTACACCACAGCCAATTGAGTGGGATCATACCTAGTATATGGTACATCACATGATACCTCAATATAAAAAAACATAAACAACCTTCGTAATTTTATACACTGAGAGAAAGCAAAACTTTCAGTATAATAAAAAAAAATAACATAACATAATATATAAACTGTAATTATCAATAATAAAAATATTCAAAAGGTACTTAATTATTAATTATATTAAAATGAATTTACTGTTACGTATGAAAGCTATTATTTTATACAAAATATTATTTTTATGTCAGTAATTAAATTGAAACCACAATACAAGAAAAACAATACAAAAACTGCTGGTTCCTCGAAGAAATGCAAAACTCTTCAAAAGAATGATTCAAAATTAAACACGCGGACAATAGAAATTCCACAATTTTGTCATAAAGAAATTCAGTTCTCGAAAAGAAAAATAGATCAAAATTATAATGAATTTAGATAATGAATTAAAAAAATAAAATAACCAAATTGTCGCATCCCACTTTATTGGAGGCTACGACCCCGGGTTAGTTTTAAACTTAAGGAGAGATATAAAAGTTGTAGCGGATTAAATTAAAGATCATTATGTATTTTAATTGCAAATATAATTATTAATTACACATAAATAATTTTTTAAATCTAGGGGCACTAATGAGTAATAGTTGCGACTCGACGAGGTGCTATCAAGAATTGAACAGGCCAGGAGGACGTTTATCGCCATGAAGAACTTAGAATCCTAGACCTAAGCCTTAGAATCCGAATGATACGCAGCTACGTATTCCCCATCCTCTTGTGCGGCTGCGAAAGCTGGACCCTCAACCTCTCGCTAGAAAAACGCATTGAAGCTTTCGAAATGTATCTTTATAGGAGAATACTACGCAAATCCTGAATCGAAAGAGTAAGAAACACCGAAGTTCTCAAAAGAGTGCAGAAAAACAAGAAGCTGATGCTAACAATCAAACAGCGCAAACTATGGTATATTGGATATATAATGAGAGGAGACAGATATGAAATACTTCGGTTGATCATCGAGGGAAATATTCAGGGGAAAAGGTCAATAGGGAGAAGACAGAACTCCTGGCTCAAGGACCTACGCCGATAGCTCAGTAAAACATCATCCGAAATCTTCAGAGCAGCTGTTTGACGAGTAATTATTGCCAGTTGGATCGCCAACCTTCGAAGGGAGACGGTGCAATAAAAAGAAGAATCTTTTAAAAATTAAATACTTTTGATCAGATTTAGTATTAAAATAATTAATTGAATTGTAAATGGATGTGAATTGTAATAATTAAGTAATTGGAGGCTTTTATGTGCGGGTATCGATTTGCGTTGGCATGTTAGAAGGCTCAGGGCTTTAAGGGCTGTTTAGTCATAATCGAAAAATTTTAGGGAAGGCTCTGACATGTTCTAAATAGAAAATGCCAACGTCTAGTTTAAAAACAAACTGCGACTTAAATTATGATATCGATATTTCTTAATTTTATTAAATTATTTTTCTTTTGGTAAGTTAAAAATAATTCTAATAAATGTAATTTAGTGAACTTTGTACTTATATTTAGACTAATAGATTTAGCAGCACCATTAAGACATTATTTAAAATTGTGATAGACATCAATCCATTCGATTGTGTCACGCGGTGTCGATATTGTTTGAGTAAGATATCGTTAGTGTTCTATGATAAACGATATTCAGTTTACACTTTGACGGTGGATGCAATGTATAATACCGTGACGTACACATATAAGACAGAGAATAGAGTTGCTCAGCAAAATAGAATAAATTGTTCTTAACAACCAGATATGCAAGTACATACGTAGTACAGAATTACACACTCCATAGGAAATTTTGAGCCTTAAAAGTATTCTGATTGCTTCAAAAGTTTCTGTCCAATAAAAATGACAAAATTGAAATTTTGTATGTTTCCGACCAACCAAGAAATATATTGTTTACTTGGGAAATATAATAAAAACCTTAGAATATCGAAAAAAGTATTATATAATCACTTCATTTAAAATATTGTCACGTATATTTTGAGCGTAGCGGGTAACTGTTCGACGTGACATTGGGGACCATGGATACTTAAATGGTACCTAGTTGTCGCCTATTCTCCTATTAGCGGTACTCAGATCGTTATTACTTTGGACAAATCCACTTAGTGTTAACTTGCTTTGGCTTCTCTACTTATAATAAAGTTATTACTGTAATTATTGATACGGAATGTTTTAATTATAATCCCCTAGTTAACACAAGAGAATCAGAATAAAGCACTAGACTGCACTATTGCTATGGTTGGCGTACCGTCACTGAATCGTGCCTCTTGTGGGTAAGTTACTACTGGTAACGCCAACCTTTAACGATAGTCGTCAGTTTCTATAGTTCAGGCAGCAAAATGAAAGAGTTGATAAAACATAAAGAAAAACTATATTCGTACGTTTAAAAAATGCATGCATACATCAATTTAAATAAGATATTCGTCCATACCAAGAAATATCTCTGTGCAAATTAATAAAATAGAAATGTTATTTATGTTCAAATATTACGCAATTAAAAATCAATAAAAATAATAGCGTTCATCTGTCCACCAACTGGACCTTAACACTATTATAACATTATTATACTTACATCTCATTAGCGGTCCTATTATAAACTTAAATTATAAATTATTTCAATCTTTGACACACAGTGATTTACCCCTAATGAATTATTTTAAATTACCTCGATCAATAAAGAAACATGTCACCAAATATGTTTAATCTACATAATTTGTCAAAATCAGGCTTCACTAGAATTATCTAATTTATTACCAAAATACGTACTACTAAATACCTTGTAATATTTGACGATTTCATACATAAAATATATATTTAATTTATTCTCACCAAATATTGATGACTACGAATAAGTGTCATGCCCATTTATTTAGCACCGACGCGTACTAAGGCCGAAACTCTGATTTATTCATTACTTTATTTTAATAAATTATAATTTGAATCAGATTTAATTCATTGTTATTAGTTTCACTGAACTCTGAGGCATAGCCTACGGCGGCCGTTGCCCTATCTTAATGTTCTTCAAGTGGATTGTATGGCGTTTTTATTTGTAATCGGTTTATCAATTTAATTAGTCTATTTATATATTTCTATGCATATTTTCGTACATGATTAATTCATACCTATTAGGTGACCTCGCTTGATGCAGGTTGGTTTCAAGGTAATTAACTGAATGACCGTCCACCTCTTTTCAATCTTATCTATATTGCTAAACATTTTATTGCGTCTAATTATTTTGAAGTATTTACATTATTTGTGAGTCTTTAATGCTCAATCTTCTTAATATCGAACTAAATAGGAACGTGGATAATTTACCACGTTACAATATTGTTATAAATTATGTCCAATAATAGCATAATAAAAAGTAATAATAGTTTAAAGCTTCTCAACATAGTAAGTTATTTTGTCTACTGTTCGGTGACAGACTACATAAAGTTGTCCAAACGAGAAACGTTGCTTTGCATTTGCTTATTTTATTTATCAAAATTAACAATAAAAATTCGTTTAGTCATCATTTACTTACTTTTAAGGGAGCAGCGACGTTATTTCAAAAGCACTAGTTCCCAGTTGGAACCTATAACACATCCGGTCCAAGAATTATTTTTTATAAAGTTGTTTTTTCCACCTTATCCTTTTCGATAGTTCATTATAAATTAACTTATTAACAAATAAAAAAAGGTTTCTACTTCGAACGCACTAGCACAATTTTCTACCTTCATGAAAGCATCAAGAGAGTATTTAATTACACACACATGTTATTTATGCAATAGTGGAACGCACATAATTCCGCAGAGCACACATAGTCAACTAGAAGCATCGCGCAAGAGGTTTACTCAGCCGGTTGAAATGCTATTGGCGGTGCATGATACTCGTATCATTGACGGCACAGAGGACAAATGTGTCTATTCTCATCGAAATTAGCCGCACCAACGACTCTCCAGTTTGTTTGCGGAAAGTGTCTCATTTTTTGTAACATATCTCGCATTAAGCACATGAAACGTTTTGTGGTTCAGGGTAAGTCCAATGGCAGACGACGTTGCAGTAGATCATCAACGCGGTGGCTTGATTTGGTCAACAAAAAGATGGAGGAAGCAAGAATTGTCGAGCACTGGAACGGATGGAGAGAGGTGACCATGGCTGCATTACAAGTGGATCTGCCATAGACCATGTTAAACTTTTCAATGTTCAAAGTATACCAATGTTGCTTACTTCATACAAAATAAGTATGGAAAGTAGAAGTTTTTAAAATTATTTTACTTGAAACAGTTATTTATTATCTAGGTGTCCATTTTGTTAGGTTATTAACACATCTATCTTTTCCTATAATAATGTCACCTATAATAATATCGTCTATAGAAAAATATATCATATTTTGTAAGTAAATACACGCGCTAGTTAAAACGAAAACTGGCTGCATTCCATCAGTAAAGTCAAGCTAGTATCAAAGCCAAAGGCTGCAATTTCTAGTTGGGGGACGGATAAAAAAGATTCCTGAGCAAATCAATATAAGGAACTGTTTTAGGTTCTAGCTCTTTCAATTAAATTGCAAGTTATAGATTACAGTTCGCGTTAATTATTATATTATTTTGCAAAATGCATCTCTAGTAAATTTAGTGAGATAAATTAAGTCGAGCAATACGGGAATGTCACATCTTTTTATTAAGAATTATACTTAAATAATTGTGCAAGGGTTGATCGGAAGATCTAAATTTAATAGACTAAAATAATAACTTATTTTGTTATTAATTGACTTTAACTTTTGTAGATTTTATTACTACGCATTAAGTTGAAGGGTTATAAGAAGAAGAACCATGTAAGAAGTATGTCCGCCTATAAAATATCACCTGTTGACACTCCTTAATTACATTACATTAATAACATTAACTCTATGGATACATTAACTCTATGGATAATTACATTAACTCTATGGATTGTTTTGGCCTTTACCACAAAAACTGTATTGAAGGGAAAAACTATATTACAATTAGAAATAATCTTATGCAATGCTGCAAACTAAAAGAAGAATACGCCTCTCGGCTATACGACTATAATTAACGGAAGACAGCATATGATGAACAGATTAGAACAGACAAGGGCTAAATACGGTTTATGCAAAAACACAAAAAAAAACCGAAATAATGATCATCTAAGGAGAAAGGCTGAACTGTGCAGACGTTAAAATGATCAGCAACTACGACGTGTGAATCAACTTGTATACTCAGGAGCCGTCGTGAACATTGAGGGAAGCTGCGAACGAGAATTACGATAACAAATTCGGTTAGCTCGTAATGCGATGTCACAACTAACTACGGTTTGAAAAGATAAATCCATTACTAAGGCGATTAAAAGTAGCATAATAAATGCACTAGTGTTCCACGTGATTTCGTATGCATCAGAGTTATAGACGTTGCGCGCAGGCGACCACCGCCGGCTGGAGATATATTGTGGCTGTGTCTGATACGCGTACCATGGACGTCACATAGGACAAATTGTATCTATTCTTACTGAAATCAACGGCAGCAATGACTCTCCAAGTTAGTTTACGGGAAGACTCCGGACTACGGGTCAGTTTTTCACATATCTCGCATCAATACATCGAAATATTGTGGCCCAGAATAAGCCGAATAGTAGACGAAATAGCAGTGATCACCAACACATTTGATTGATGTGATCGAACAGATGCTCAGCATAAACTTACAGCAAGCAACAAAGTTTGCACCGGAACGGATGTATGAGAGGTGACAAAGGCTGTACTACAAGATGAGGTGTCATAGATATAGCCAGCCCGTGTCTGCCAGGACTTTAGGGCTAAGAAAAAGAATAAATTAGAGCATGATGAATTTTTCAATGTTCACATTACACCAATGTTGCTTACTTTATAAAAAATAAGGATTAGTGTAGAACTTTCTAAAATGTTTTCACTTGAAGCAGTTGTTCATTATATAGGTGCCATTTTGTGAGGTTATAAACACACTTAACACTATATCAAAATAGAATCTATATAAAATATATCATTTTGTAAGTCAAAACGGAAACTGGCTGCATTCCATCAGTGAAGTCAAACTAATGTCAATGCCAAATGCTGCAATGGCTATTTGGATGATGGGTAAAAAACATGCATGAGAGAATCAATATAAGGAACTGTGTTAGATTCCAGCGCTCTCTACTAATGTTGCTTACTTTACACAAAATAAGTATGGAGTGTAGAACTTTTTAAATTTCCTTCACTTGAAGCAGTTGTTCATTGTGTAGATGTTCATTTTAGTCAAGGTTATAAACACACATGTCTCTTATATAAAAATATATTCATTTTGAACAATACTGTGACTCATTCTCTTCACTAGCTCAATAATTCTGAAAAACTCAAGGAAGATAGTTTATTGTAAATAGATTAATACATGTTGTTTGATATACATACTTCGTTCAACTTGACAAGAGGAATACCTATAAGATCGGATGGTAGGCATCGGTGCAATATAGATAGCCGTTCAAAAATAAGCGCTAGCGATAATAAAGTTTTCATTTTTATTTATTGTCTCGTTTCTATTATACTCCTTCGTTGAAGTATTTACAAAATGAGGGTGCTTTGAAATAGTTGTCCGTTTTATAGTTATCACATATTGAACACTAGAATTTACAAGATTTATGACATGATCTATTCAAACTTATTATACATGTGTCGTATTTTACGTTTGGGCTCTAAAATGTAAATTAGACACGTCAGTATTGCTATTTCGTATTCTTATAGAGGTAATGCGTAGGTTTAAATAATAAAACAAATTTTGATAAAGGTTTATTTGAATTATATAAATCTTAATTCGTATACAATATAGTTCTCCTCCCAGTCGGAAGTAAATGAAATAACGCCTCAAAAACATTTAATTAGAAATAATAATTTTAGAGCAGTTACTAAAGAATTGGTTGATTGACAACATAATACAATATAAGGCTGTTCTGATTTGCTAAACTTTCATAAAGATTAAAACGCCACTGATAGACTTTATTTCAAATACTTAGAAAGTTATTTAATTTGCTAACATGTTGAGAAACGAAAATTAGAAACAATGAAATATTTATTATTTAACCCAGAATAAATACAAGAACTTAAAGTGTTTCAGTTCCTTAACCAAAATATTTAATAAAAATAAATATCTACTCACATTTGTATATTAGCCATACTACTCAAGTGAACAAAAAAGAAATGAACTAGAAACGAAGAACAAGGCGTATTTTACAATGACTTTCTCTCCTGATCTTTACACCTTTTAATAAAATTCTATCCTTTTGTTTACTAACTTTTTTCCTTTCATATTTTCGGTCGACTGTTACGCCACTTTATGCACTCGGCTTCGAGAAGGTTTGTATCCTACTTTTACTCAATAAAAGTCTCAAATAATTTTTTTAAAATTATCTCTCTCTAACATGCAGAAGCATAAAACTGTTTCACATATGAAACTACTTTCTGTCCCCCTTTGCTACTAATTTTGTCTCGTCGCGGTAAGTTTTTTCCCTTTGGCCGCCAACAAAATGCCAGGCGTGTGTCTATTCTGACAGATAGAATTAAACTTGATTTGCCTTAGATAATTTATTTGAAATATTTAAATTATTTACATTAGACTCCAATGGAGTGACATGTAATATCTTTAGGCATTACAATAGCTTTCATATACCTATACATACAACGTACTTCATACTACGGGGACAACAGAATAGTGAGAATTGGTTACATAAAAGCGTGAGTACGAAATAAATCATGGATGTGGAGTAATAAAGAAGAAACATTGATCAGAGCAGATTATAGGAAGGGAGAAGATGACCGGATCAAGGAAAGTAATACTAAAAGAAGATTGAAAAACTGAAAATGAATAGAAATGGCAAGATAGAAGAAGAAGAGAAGGATGATACAGAGACGAGAATTTAGAAATAGGACGCAATGCAATACAGTGTGGGAAGGTAGCTGAGAAAACAAATATAAAAATGGAGTAAAAGAAGTGAGGAGAAAATAAGAGAGGTTAGAAGGAGTAATAATACAAAAATTGTGTGCTGGAATGTAGCAGGTTCCAGTTAGGTATAGCAAGTTACCAGTTCCAGGCTGAAGAGGATGATAAATCCTAAAGCCTCGTTTAACCAAACTACTTATATATTTTTATGAAATAATATATAAGTAAACATATGGATACACGTAACGTTTATTACTTTAATATTCTGGAACACACTACTTACTAAAGAAGCAAAATAGGAAATGGCGTGGCAAAGGTAGAACTATGCTATTGCCGCATATGTGATTGCCGCCGCTTCGCTGTCCGCTTTGCTGCGGCCTGCGAACGCTCTTGAGTCACATTTTCCTCTTATTTTCCTACGGCGCGGGCAGCTGCACTGTCCGTTTTGGCATGGCTTACGACCCCTCCTGACTCTCTTTTCGGCTCATTTCTAAAAGAGTAGACTGCTGGGATGCTTCGCACGCCAGACTACCTTGGTTTTATAAATTTGTCCGCTTTGGCGCGGTCTGCTGCCGCTTTTGACATCATTTTCCACACTACCGCTTTTGAGTCACTTTTTCTTCGTGTTCGCTTTGTGAAAAACTGAGGTTCCTGGGTTTTACACTTGTTCCCCTAGTTTTATTTTTTCAACTTTCATAGGAACCGAGACTTTTAATGTAGGTAGTACAATAGCCGGTCTCAAGTAAATCGATCGCAAACTTTACAAAACGAAAAACAGCCATATATGTTAGTTTGTATGTTAGTTATATATGTTAGTTTGTTATTTTAGAAAAAAAAATTGAAGTAAAATTGAATGAGCTTTTAGTGGCATATAGCATAAAGTTGCAACGTCGGAACGTCGCGCTCTATATCACTTGCAGGGATGGCACTACTTTCATTCGACCCATAATACAATGTACTAATTGCGGAATTTCAATCTTCTAATTTTAAAGCTGAATTTCTCAATAAAATAATCATTTCGAGCCCCTCCAAAAATTATGTGTACCCGCCACTGTGTACCCGCCACTGTACCCGCCACAACATTTATTCTATTGCGAAAGCAGTTTATATATCTCGTAAAACGTAAAATAATTTTTCCTACAACTTTGCATATATGAGTTATTACATATGATTGTTTAATGTCGGTTTACATATGGTGCTATTACATATGGTGTAGGTCTAAGGGACCTCACACAAGCTAAATTGAGGTCCCTTAGACCTACATACGTTTCCCGAGGTGCATTTTTCCAGCTTTCATACGAACCCAGATATTTAACGTAGTACACTTTTTTCAAGGTCAAATTACTCCGGTGCTATGACGTGCGAGTTTATATTAGAAAAAACATTTTATATGAAAAATTGTTCCTTATGACTCCCTCTTTGAATTAGGTATTAACGGATTGCAGTAGTTTCAATACAAGAGACGTACTAAGGTACAACAGGAAAAATTGTCAAAACATGGATCTATATCTTTCATATCACATACGTATACATACACATACAACATCATACACATCAACATACATATCTCATACGTATATCGTATATGAAAGGTAAAAAGAGTACTTGCCTACAAAATTTGATATCTGCCATCTCTTGTTTTATAAACTTGTATCGTTGAATACATTTTATACGTGAATACATATTCCAATACATTTTTGCAAAGCCTTATGCCAGTTTATATTCAGTACAACTGTTGAATGAAGGAATTTTGGAACTATGTTCAGATGGAGACTTTACTTTCCCTAATGCGAGTTAGCAATGCCTGACGAGGTTGTGGAGTCATTGCTTTATAGAGATTAGAAAGGTGTTGATGCCGTGCTGGATTTTATTTTGGCTCTCATGCCATTGACTTACCAGAAGTCACGCTACGGACGCATGACGCCGGCGTCTCGCATAAAGCGAATTTGTAGGTCTGTGTACGAACATAATTTAAGTTTGTTTATCTAATATATTTGTGGTGAGTAAAAATTACTACTTTTTATTATAAGTGTAACTTTTATTTAAAGTTATAGGTATGTGAAAGCAACAAGGAAACTAACATCACATTTTAATTACATCAAAGGTCTTCAAAATGCGCATAAGTTAACATGAAGGAACTTCTTCACCCAATACTATAAGGGATCATCTCCTTCATATTGAGCATCTTCTTTATTAGGAACATCACTGCCACAATATTTTGGAAGAATTAGGGCTCTGATGTCTAAACTACTAGCTGGCTGTTTGCTTGAAATGAAAATTCATCTTATGAATGATTATTACTTTATGAATGCAACCCATTATTGGAAATGAATTCTTATTAATTATTATAAGTTATTGATATCGCTATTACAACGCCCTTATCATCATCATCA
>WYDF02015702.1:0-13165 GCA_009867245.2 Adranes taylori
AAAACTTATTGTGTTATGCGTTTCGCATACGACCTTGTTATTATCCTTTCTGTGTTAGCGCTTGTCGCGCCTGGTAAGGTGACGAATATTGTGTCTGCACAAATCTTTGATAGTGGTCGTACACTGGGTGATAGAGTATGCTGATGGTGGTCGTAGCGTAAATGCATTTTTGTCTGGTTTGTTGGTATAATATATTTGTTGTTTATTTTCTAGGTATGGATGTAATACAAGTTTACAAGTGCTAGAAATGTTTCCGTTTATTCATCGTATTCAGTCGTTTTTCGATTTCTATGCTTCTCTAGTGAGTTTCGCGCTACAGTGTGTTTCAGTGGCTATTCTTCTAAGAGTTTTCAAAAGCTATTCTATGACTGGCTGCGGAGTTATGTTGGGCAAAGGCGGACGTGCTGAGGTTCTTATTGACGCTGTTGGTGTGTTTAATTATTCTGTTTGATATTTTTCTCTTTGTTTGACCGACATAGACCAAATCCCATTCATTGCAAGGTACACTCCTAGTGGAATTTTGTCTATTTTGGATAATATGCTGCTCAGTTTTTGATGTGTGTTGAATACCGTTTTTCTTCAGGATCGATGATATCTTGTCGGTAGGTCCTTTTATATACGGAAGAGTTACAATGGCGATTGGTTCAGATGGCGCTGATTCCGGACATTGTATTTGGTGTTTATTTCGGTATTAGTATAGCCCTTCTGGAGAAGTGCGCCTCGCAATATTGCAACTTCGGAGTCTATTCTTTCGTCGTCGGCAAGTAGTCTTGAACGATAAATTAAAGTTTTTATTATGGAATTTTTCTGTCCTTGGTGTGAATTAGCGTGCAGGTAACAGTTTGTATGCGTTTTCTTTCTATAAACTGTGTTTGCCAAAGACCCGTTAGGTTTCTTTGAAATCAGGACATCTAAAAATGGTAGTTGATGGTCATTCTCCACAATTTAAGAAGTTCTTGATTTTCATGTGGCCATATGACAAAGGTGTCATCTACATGACACAACCATAATTTGGGTTTTAGAGGAATCTTGCCCAAAGCTCTTGTTTCAAAGTCTTCCATAAAAATGTTGGCGACAGCGCTTGAAAGAGGCTAACGGTGCTTCAAATTGCTATTTGTAACATTGTCCTCTATGGATGAAGTAGACGTTGCTAGTGCAGTGGTTGATCAGATCGATAATGTGCGTGTTTTGTTCTTACTATGTCCAATGTTTTATCTACGGGAATGTTAGTGAGCAGAGATACGACATCGAAACTAACTATTATGTCAGTTGGTTGTAGTATATCTTCTCTGACAAAAAAATATCAAACAAAAAAATACCAGAAAAATAAACAGAAAAATTGTCAATAACACAACACAAACAATGTCAATACAAACAATGTCAACAACAATAGCTTTTGAGAACTCTAGAACAATAGCCGCAGAAATCCACTATAGCAAAAGAATTACTAGAGAAGCCAAAGGAATCGAAAAACGACATAAATAAACGAAATGACAACGAAAACATTTCTAGCACTTGTAAACTTGTATTACATCCATACCGTGAAAATAAATAACAAATAAATTAGACCAACAACAAACCAGACAAAAATGCATCTACGGTACGTCCATAATTTTGTCGCAGAGTACGAGTAACCCACGGAACACGGAACGTGTTTGGTTCTTATTATTTGGTTATCAAGCAACATTATTCTACATAGCCGTATAGGTTTTTTGTGTTTTGATTTTTATAAAAATGAAATAAAGTAACCACTGTCATTTTGGTAGAAAAATAATTTAACTGCTGTTTTTATGTTAGACTAAAGAAAGTGTTTCGTGCCTGTAATAGATATTATCACATGTGCTGTCAGTTTTAATAAGATCAATTATGATACAGGTACACGTTGACAATTCATTACAAATCCATTCATTACAGTCACTCTGATATAGCTTCCCACACAGCTCTTCTATATCCTGCCACCATTTTCTCTAATTTGCACTCCTCTGGCACATAAACTCTGCCCATCCAAACTTCATTTATACCATAAGTGCACTTACACCTTTTTCTTAAGAGACTTCCACAACTCTACCGGCACTTTCCCGTGTTTTTTCTTCCTTTTTCTATATTGCTCCTTCCATTTCTTTTTTACAGCCTGAAATTCCTCCTGCCAGGACTGTTCCCGTTTTCTAGCTAGGTTATAGGCTTTTCTCGCAATTTTCCTTGTTTCCCGTACTTAGTTTTCTATTCTTGTTTTCTAATTGTTATTTTAACTCAATAGTAATCAAATAAAAAAAAACATATAATAAAAGTATTTCACATCTAAATACAAATTCTTATTCTACTGCGAGTAACCTTCACAAGTTATCAATAATAAATACATAAACAAGTTATTCATTGATTTTGTCTGATTGTGACATATGATGACTTATAAGTTATTTTAAATATTTTTTTGTGTTAAAGCCATTTACATTCGAAATTATATTTGTATTCATAAATAAGTAGTCATATAAAACTTAAAAAATAGATATATTCTCTGAGATATGTAAGTTACATATATTTTTAATACATTTATTATACAGGATATTTCTCCAAAAAAAATTAAAGGAAATTTTGCTTTTAACATAATAGGCTGATGTCATTTATATATCGCCATTTATGAAACTTTTGCTATCGTCACTTTCGCAATAGTTAACAATTTCTCAAAAGATACCACGATACATATCACTTCTACAAGCGAAGTCCAAGGTAGCGCCGATATAACAAAAACCAACAATCTCGAAACTAGCGTTAACAGCAGCCGTATAATTCGGACTCAATGATCGCACTAGGGTGGATCTGGTCAAATGGAAGACTTGGCGAACAGAGTAATCCAAATTCAAAGCCGTAAACATCTAGGGCAATGGAGGCACGTGAGAACACATGAAAACCTTGCGGATATAATTTAAAGAGGGATAAGCTGGAGGAATTGGAAAATCACGAAATATAATGGGCTGAACCAAAGTATCGTATATAATTTATATTTATTTGAACTTTCCTCGTATATTTAGATAAAACATTTGAATAATCATTTTAAAAATTAAATATTGCGTTGATATGGAACTTAATTGTTCTATATAAATTATTTTGAGTACGCTTCAATAAATTGTATTTTAAATAATTTTAGTAGGTTAATTAGCAAGTACCAAATATATAAACATATTTTATTTTAAAAACATTTGAAAAGTGCAATTATGTGCTAAAATAGAAATATTTCTTTTAAATAGTTTTAAGTAATTTTCTTTAGATGATAAAAAGAGTTGCTAGCGATAAGTTCGAAAATTAATTAATTAGAATCTTTTAAAAAGCATTCAGAAAGTAACGCATTTATAGTTTATATATAAAAATCTTTCTGACTTAAGTTCTGTAATCATAAATCCTTCTTTTCAGACTTAAGTCCTTTACATTATTTGTAAATAATTTATATTGTAATACTTACATTAAATAGGAAATACTTATCCAAAAACTTATGAATAATTTGAGACACGCTTATAATGAAAAAGGAATAATAAATTATATGTTTGTAATATTAAATGGATATCTAGTAATAACATTACTTAGCTTACCTGTTCTAATATTATTTTCAATAAATCCTAACAGTTGCATTAATTTCTTTGTTCTTTGAGGTATCATCATAATAATTAATAATTAAACATCACAAAAATCAAAATGATCCAGACATGAGTGGAGTAAAATGCTAAGTTATCTCACTATCAAATTGACATAGTGTTATTTTCCAGAACTGCAAACATGATACGTTTAGGTAAAGTTATAACACATCATAGCTATTAAGTAACATAGTAAGTTTTTCCTGTTATATTATGAGACCAAATAACTTAGTGAGAATATTAAAAGCCTATTTTTATACAAGTTTCTAGTATTATTTGACTTCCAGACTATAAATATGCTTATTCTTTACCATCCTAGCCAAATAACAGAAAAATCATAAAAATTGACTTAATTAGTTTTACCAAAAAGCTGACGATATACATAACTCACGAAAGTAGTTATGTTGGGCTAAACAAAACAATGGCAGTGATCGGACCAATATTATATTTCCAGACAATTCTTCTATTTGGTCATTTACTGCACTAAAACGTAATTCAATATAGTGTTAAATAGCTTGTCCGTAGCTTGTCCTTGTTGTGGTTGCTCCTCAAATAAAGGTCTCGGTCACTTCAAGAAGACAATGGTTCCAAATACCAAAATCGTCTTTCTACGCAATCAGAATTTCACATAGAAGTGCCAAAATAATAATGAACACCTCGAAAGAAACCTGGATTATCGACAAAAAAAATGCCAGAAGTACTAAAAATAGTTTTTAGAAATATTCATTAACTACTATGTAGTAAAACGTTTCAAATAGCAATAAATCATACGAAAAGATAACGTAACTTATTTTGAAAACAGCAATAACATTATATACTTTGATATTCCAAAAATGTCAGTTAGTTCAAAGATAAAGAATGTATTAACTTATTTTGTATGTTTCAAATAATAATTCAAATAATATACGACGTAAGACAGTAGGGAGACTCAATTCTCACTCAAGCGTAAAATTAATATGAGTTGCTACGAGATGTCAGTGCCAAACAAAAATATATCCTGACAAATGTTTAGTGGAATTTCTTTTAAGGAAATAAAAGCAGAAATTTCCTGTTCAACAAACATTTCTTCCTTTATTAATGTTACATCCTTTGATGTGTGCACAATCATCTTGTTTTAAAACATTAAATATTCTGAGCTTTGCTAATAGGTTTCAATTTCGATGAATCGTATAAAGAAACTTTTCTCAAAAGTTTTTATTTATAATCGGCTAAACAGAAATTCATGAAAGTGTCTGTTAGTTCATCTATTATATAATGGATTTGAGTCAATTAACACCGTAACGCTACATGTGCTTTTACGCTAGATGGCGGTATGTGGCTGTTTTCGGATATAATAATATGTACATATAAGTGACGGCCGTATTAATAAGAATGTAGATAAATACAGGTGGTGGCCGTTCGTAAATAAATCATTTTTACGAACGGCCACTGCACTGTTAAAAATTCAAAATGAGAGTCCAGAGCGACCACAATCCGCGGCAAGACGTAAAGTGAGAGATTTACTTGTGGGCAAATTTGTGCGTAAGTGAATTCAAAAATTCACTGCGATCTGTCATACGATTAGAAATATTCCAAAAGTTAAACAAGTGCTGCCATGATGTAAATATTCCCGGGATTTCCCCGGTGGCTAACCGATGAGTAGGCGATTTACAAGGTACACCAGTTGCCAAATGTCGAGTATAACCTTTACATAATTAAAGAGCTACACTCCTAACATGTTTACTCATATTCAGTCAGAAATCCTTCGTTAATTCAAAAATTTATGAGAGTTATACTTTTGTGAAAAAAACATGGTGGTTCCATATTATTCTGGCTAGACTTAACTCCATCTCGGATACCTGCTTACCGAAAACAACTAGAGATATTTTGTGCCTAGAGATATGAATTCTCTGAACGTTGCCCAACGTCATCTTATTAACAAGTCATGACCAAAAGAGACGTAAGAACAAATAGACCGATGACTTTGAATTCGTCATCGGCTATTGCAATAAATGAAAACAATTTATAAAATCATTCAGAAGTTAAAATAGAAATTAAATGCCATTAAATGAACTAGAGCAATGTTTCCCAGCAAATCGTCCCCAGACCACCAAACAAAAATTTTTGTGATCCGCAAGAGACAATCAGCAATTATTATTTTTTTGCGTAACATATTAAGTGTATTATTTAGTTATTAGTATATACATATATATATATATATATATATATCTGATTTTTAAAAGAAATGTTAAAAAATTAGGCAAAGAAAAGATGTGATCCTTAAATTACGAGCACAATTTGTATGTATAGCGAGCAAAAGGGCGAAAATGATAAAGAATAAATGGGTACATGAAGAGGCTAGGATTGGAACAGAATGTAGGAAAAACAAAAGTGATGGTATAAAAAAAGGGAGGACGTAATATTAGAAAAGATTATTTTGAGCTGGGGAAACAACCAATAGAAAGGGTAAAACATATTATTATCTACGATATGTGTTGAGTTAAAATGGATTATGTAAGGAACATGTGGACATGGTTGCGCAAAAAGCAAAAGAAGCTATGGAAATAATGATACATGTATGGAAAGTTAAAATATTAAAATAAGGACAATAATACTCAATGTGTGTGTAAGAAGTATAATATTGTATGGAGCTCAAGTATGGACTGTGAGTGAGAACGAAAAAAAAAAAGAGAAGATGAAGATTAGATATTTAAAGAAAATAATTTTAAAAAATAATGAAAAAGAGGAAATAAAGAAACAACGGGAAAAATAAATCAAAATGAAAGGCAGATGCTTTGCTTCAGCATCTGAAAGGCAGTTACTGCTTCCTCTTTACTTCAAGAATTGAATTCTTGTTTTAGTATAACAATTCTTATGGTTTTGTTACTATTTGTTTATATATATTTATATATATATATATATATATATATATATAACACATGCTAATAAAGGTTATATTAATTGATAGATTATTGCGGTCCGCGTTAGAAAATTATATGTTTTACTGGTCGCCGTTGAGTTATCATTGTCTGTTTGTACAAATCGTAGTATGTGGAAGTGCCCATAATATAAAGTTATGATATTACTCTAAACTTTTCAATGTAATTGTAAATAACATTATTGTGATATAATACGACACATATTGAACAGAAGTGTGTGTTATCGGATTAACATACTGCATGTAAATTAATTTAATTAATTAACTAACGTATAAATAACCGTCTATTTGCACACACATTTGCAACCATACGGAGAAGCATTGTTTCGCAAATATCACGGTCTTACAGCGACATCGTGGCTTTCAAGTACAAACGCATTTATTCTTATTATTTTATTAAGGAAGCGAGCTTATTCACCTCGTAGCCTGGTACATCATTGTACGAGACGTTGCTAGCAATTACACGTATATGTGTAATTGTTTGCATTCGGGGAAATATTTCCGCGATATTCTTCAATTTGAATACACCATTATTTTTCATTAGCTGGCTTCTGCATTGACAGGGATAGCGCTTGCCGCGAGTTCACTTGCATGTTATTCTGATTGGAGAACAACTTATGATGCTCGCATAGAATTTCGACGGGGGGTAGAATGCAATATTGTTCATTAAGATTCCCTACGGGAAAAAATGCTTTTTGTTGGTTGGAGCTTTACAATTCCTAAAGATTTTAGCAGAAATTTTAAATTTTCTTCAACTACGAGAAGTGTCGCCGGGCAGCAGTCCACCAAAAGTTGCTTTTTCTCAGATAATTTCAAATAAAAGGACCCACCCAAGCCAATGTTAATTAGACGCATTTTGGGTCTTGTTCCGATCGTCTACGAGTGAGTCCTTCGCACGATTCGATTGACATTAAATCTCCATTAAGTGACCGAACTTGTTCTTGAATAGCGAACACAATTAGTACTCTTAACTCGTATTGCACTCTAACTCAGATCAATCTTTCATACCTCTTCCTTGTATCTACATTTTCGATGAGAAAGATTGGCTTATCAGCCCAAAAGCGGTGACCGAGACAGGGCACTCGAGTGGCCTATCAAACAGCGCTGTCCACGCACACCGTACCCCTTCCATCCACTCCACCGAAGCAGCAATAAATCCAGAAGCCATAATCCAATCAGAAGAACAAATTAATATCAGAAATCAAATTATCTTTAGTTCGCTACTTTTACTTGTTATTTTGCTAATGGAATATGGTAATGGAATCATCTTATCAACTTTTTGAATTATAAGTAGAAGTTATGCATATTGTCAGTAAATTAAAATCACTAATCAAGTCATATTTGAAGTTATAAATATTAAGGAACAATAAAAGAAATATTTTCAGCTCGTTATTGCGTACATATATTTTTGTGTTTAAATACTTTATTATAATAAGATCAGCGAATTTCTAACGCAACGAAATAAAGTATAAACTGAATAAAGTATAAAAAGCAATATAGTAAGTAGTCAATAGTAAAAATTACGATCCGGCTTTCATAAGATCAATTCTGTAGCAACTGTACCAGACATCTATGGTCCAAAACACTAAAACACGTTGTCACATATACCAAAACTATAATAGCAGAGATTGATGAAATCAATAATTTCATTTTTATTGCAGAATCCTATTCTAAAAACATTTGAAGAACTTAAACACTAATATATTTTTAAAGGCTACTTCACGTATTACAATAATTTTTGTGTCACGTATTACAATAAAATGTGATAATGGGAAAATGTGATAATGGCGTTTAGTGAAACCTCAAATACCATAAAGAATTGCAAAAAAATATATTTAAACAATTAAAATATGTTTTACAATAGAAAAAACTTGAAGGTAATATTTTTATTTCAAGATAAGTCGTCAAAAGTATCAAATTTAAAATTAGATCAAAATGTGCTATTTAAAATTCACTGATAAGTTTATCATTCGT
Organism: Adranes taylori; assembly: GCA_009867245.2. Taxonomy (NCBI): domain Eukaryota; kingdom Metazoa; phylum Arthropoda; class Insecta; order Coleoptera; family Staphylinidae; genus Adranes; species Adranes taylori. The sequence continues at coordinate 8,515 of WYDF02015702.1, forward strand.
AAGCACATGTATATTTGTGTGGGCGCAGAGAAATTCATATAATCTATAAATATATTTTAGTATTTTCTTTAGAAATAACATATTTATATTATAATTGCTTAAACAAAACGTCTTATTTATATATTATTATTCATATTCACATAATTCTTTAATACATATAAATATGTTTATCAATTATAATTACCTCTATCAATATCAAACTAAAATATTACGTACATTTCTTTTGTTTCGGAAAACATTTAATTTAAAATTTCTGTTCTATTCATTTATAATGCAAATAATTAAAAATCAAAGTGTTTCGAAAACTCTGCTGTAATTCAAACAATTAATTTATACATACAATTAAGTACAACACGACAAATATAACAAAACAGGACGTAGAGTAATCCGTTTAGTAGATAAAGTAAAAACGTTCTGTACTAGAATTCAATAAGAGAAACAAAAACAGTCCGAACTACAAAACAGACTGCAACAGTTTAAGCTAAATATACAATGGCCTACTAAATGAAATCACAACCAAGTACAAAAACTGGACGACCACCGCCAACAACAGACACATCGAACCTAAATTGATTTTTGTTATAATTGTTCTTCGGTCCTGAGGATGATTACACACGGCTCGTCAATGTTCGAATGTACTGATGTTGATTAGGATATGCTGATTAGGATATCGACCATCCGTTGAGTAAGATCGAAATGTAACGCAGTATGGCAAGTTTGGCGAAAACGGCTGGCGCCGAAGTAATACCCGACGAAGTTACGGGTTACGGTGTAGAACCATCCTTTTCCCGGAGTTGGATGTAACGGGACATCGCCTAAAGCGGTTGAAGGGATCAGCGATTTAGGTGTTAAGCACGAATTTTCTGGTTGGCTTGGTGATGGAATTGGCTCGGGTAGAGCTACCACAAGGCTCAGGCAACCTAGCTTGATGAATCTCTTTGGGGTTGTTTCATTGCCATCCTTGTGTATCATATGACCTGTGGTGGTGATAGCTCTACGTGACAATAAGTTCGGGAAGCATCGAATCGAAACTACCTTCTGTTAAAATTCGAAATAAATGTACAATCAACCAATAAGGGATGATTGTTTTGACCGTTAATGATAAAGGTGAAAATAGCATTTGGTGGTTAGCAGAACCATAATATTTTTTGTTGCAATAAAACAAGTACAAAAAAGCTCTCTTCAAAATCACGAAATGAAAGTTTAAAAAAATCTGTAAAAAATGTTACCTATATATGTGTACGAAGTCAAATACTCGCAAAGAACGTACGATATTGACATTAGTGGCCTTTCTTACTTACACACACACACACACACACACACACACACACACACACATATATATATATATATATATATATATATATACAAAAAAGTATGCCAGAGTAAGCAAAGAGTACATGTATAATGTAGTTTTTGCAAAGATGGTATGTGTAGGGCGGAAGTCACTGTTACGTTTAGGATTGGAAAGATGAACAATACAGGAAGGTAGAGACCGATGATCATCAGAATGGAAAGATGGGAAGAAAAGATGGAAGTTATGGAGAAGAAGAAGAGATTAAAAGTACATGGATATATATGGAACATGATTTAACAGAGGAGGGGTTGAGTATACGCAGAGAAATAAGGAAGAGGGATGACGAAACAATAAGAGGAAGAGAGAGAATAACAATGGGTTATGAGAGGTATGCGTGGGAGATAAGCTGTGGAGATGGGAAGAAAGTGCCGGATCTTTGGTGGCAGTGGGTAACAATGTTGCAGAAAAGACTTTAGGGCTAGACAGAAGTTATAAGATTAATAATGGGTCGGAAAACTAAATAGGACTGATGAAGAATCGAGAGTGCAGGGGGGGGGGGGGGCTGTAGGGAATAATGAAGACTGGAATAGAGAAAATGTGATGGATATGTGGAGAGATATGGGTGTTCAACTAGCAGGGCGGAGGAGATGAAGGAGAAACGAAATGTGATGGAAAAGAGGGTGGTGAAAGACGGAGACAAAAAGAAAAGCCAAAGGAGAAAGGGAAGGCTTTTAAGAGGGAGAGGATTAGGAATGGTATGGGAACGAGATATTTTATTCTAGAGAGTTTAGAAGGGAAAATGATAGGAAGAGCTATAGGAGGAACGTATAGCATAAAAGGGGTTTGTTGGAATATTGCTGGCCTAAGTAGTAAATTGGGCATGAGGGATATAAGGGAATATTTCGAGGGGTTTGACGTTATCGGGTTGATAGAAACGTGGAGGAGGAGAACCGATGGGAGGAGGTCGAAAAAGATTTGCCGGGGCATCATTACGGGAGTGAGGAGAGGGGAGATGATAATATATACAATATAAAGATGGATGGAGAGGCTATTAAGAAGAAAAGGATGGCTAGGGAGGTAATGAGGAACGTTAAAAGGCAGGAAGCACGTTGGGAAGAATATACGGTGGGTAGAAATGAGTGGAGAGTGGAAGAGGAGAAGGCTAAGGAAAGGAGAAGGAGAGAAGAAGAGGAAGAATTAAGGCAGATAAATGGAGAAGATAATTTATGGAGATTTTTGAGAAGTGTGCTGTGCGAAGAAACAAAGTAAGGTGTAATCTGATGATAGAAGATTGGGAGAGAAAGTGAAAGAAGTGAGTATAAGAGAGGAAGGGATCTGGGAGCGGAAAAAAGAAAGGGTTAATGTGCGAAGTAATGGAGGGGAAGAAGAAGTGGAAAATATAAGAGAAGTAAGAAAGATATAAAAGGAATGTAAGAAGGGGGGGGGGCGCCAGGGGCAGACATGATACGTGTGGGTGTATGGGAATGTTTGAATGAGGATGGTATAAGTGCACTAGTAAGAGGGATTACTGAGATATAGAAAGGGAAGGTGGCGGTGCCAAAGGAATGGAAGAAAGGGGAAGTTGTACCTGTAAATAAGGAAGAGGGTAGAATGAATGCAGAAAGTTATAGAGGGATTACAATTGAGATGGGATTTATAGATTTTTGAGACGGTGATTATGAGGAGACTAGAAGAAGAATTGAAGAAGAAGGCGATTTTATCTGAGACTCAGAGTGGGTTTGTCAGGGAAGGGGAACGGCGTATAATATTTTGTTGATTAATTATGTGATAAATCAGGAGAAGAGGGAGAGAATGCAGAAAGGTTCAGTATAGGAGGATGCAAGAAACAAAGCGTAAAAAATTTAATATTAGGGATTCATTTTGGCTCAAAATGGAAAGTGTTAGGAACATATTGAAATTGTGGCAAAAAAGACAAGAGTAACTATGGAAAGACTGAGAATAGTCTGGGAGAGCAAGTTTGGAGAATGAGGTGCAAGTTAATGGTAATATGTGTTAATAGTATCATGTTGTATGGAACAGAGGTATGGGCGGTGGAAGAAAGAGAGATGCTAGAAAGGGTCCAAATAAGGTGCATGAAAAGTATGTTAGGATTGGATAGAAACACACCGAGTTGCTATAAAAGATACGAAACTATAAAAGATACGATATTCGAATAAGCTATCTTGTATAGGCTTCCGAAAGGAACCAGGACTTAATTGCATATAGTAAAGACCCTATTTAGCTTTAAATTGATCACTGACTTGGGCCACACATACTAGTCAAAGGAGACACTGTTCAAAGGATACAAATTTTCATCCGTCATAGACACTGACCTTTTGGGAGCTCCAGAATTTTGAATATCTACATCTACTGTTTGTACTACCTTTATACTTACTTCAACCGCTGTATTGGAATTGCTGCTATTCACATTTCAGTATTTAGGATAGTAGCCCACTTGGACATTTTTTTATGATCCTGGTAGTATCTATCATTTTTATCAACACGATGATATACGAAATGCGACGCAAGGCCTCACTCAAACTCCACCACACAGACCCCGGAGCAGAGCACACCCTGAAGAACCCCAGGCTTCGCACCAAGCAGACTACGCCAGCTCAAAATTTTTTTAATTGAAATTTCACGCCAAAACTAGTTAAAAACTTTAATCGAGGAAACCCTCACAATGACAGACCGTAAACGATCTTCAACCACTATATTAGTTTTCTGCTAATTTCAATATTTTCGATTGTTTCAAAAAAAAATTGAAGTTCGCGGTACATTAGTACAATATAGTAGAAACCAATATTGAAATCAAATTAGCTAATTTGTAATTTATATTGATAACATAATTTGATTATCTAGAACTGAAATAATATTAACAATCAATATCTAGTTAATAACAAAGCACTTTATCTGATTTAATTAACATATCATCAAACTAAAAAAAAACTTATTAAAATATGTATGTAAATAGCATCACTGAAAAGATAAAACAAACATGCCAATGCTGCTATGTTCATTTAATTGAATGTTATATAAATTCTTCTCTGTTTTATCACTTCGCCTTTAATTTCATCTTACTGTGCCACAGGCCAACAATTCAAATTTACTCCATCGTCCATGCTTTATTCTAGTTCCACGCTTAAAACGTGATAAAGCGTTTCGTTCCATGAAGATACCATGATAAAGTACTGTTCTCGGTTCGTCAAAAGTGACACGCAAAAAAATGAATTTTTTTATTAACTACTAGCGGACCCGGCAAACGTTGTTTGCCCGCCCCCCCCCCCCCCCCCCCCCCCCCCCCCCCCCCCCCCCCCCCCCCCACCCCCCCTCCCGCTCGCCCCCCGACCCCCG
>WYDF02015713.1:0-13425 GCA_009867245.2 Adranes taylori
AGATTACTTCCAAGGTAAGTTATTTTTCTTACGCTTTCCAACTCTGTTCCGTTGACATTAATTCCGACTTTCCTGTTCTGGTGTTTGCTGATAACCATTGTTTTTGTTTTCTTTGTGTTCAGTTTCATTGGTTTTTCTTTGGGGGTACATTAAAGATTTGGTTTTCGTGACATTAAAGCCAGATGAGGTAAACTACGATACTGCATAATGCCAAAAATAAATTTGTGATGCTACACCATGTCCGCATTTCTGAGAACGTTCACAAGACATTTTTGTTAAGCATAGATAACTCTTTTATTCTAACAGCATTGCCTATGAGAGACAAATCGCGGTTGTTAGGGCTGCGTAAAGTTTAGTTAAATTTATATTGAAATTTATATAAAAACCGTGCTTGTAACCCTACTCACAAACTGTTCAAAGTCTAGTGTTTTCTAAGTCTGATTCAAAGTCTGTTCAAAGTTTAATGGCAAAGTCTAGTGTTCTATTTTAAACAATGTTGGGAAGCTAGGGGGATTATAAATGCACAGATTATAACATATCATATTGATTCTTATTTCATAAATTATAACTTCATAACATTATAACTTCATTCTGTAGGACATATATAATTTAAATTGAGCATTAGAGAGAATGGCATTTTCTAAATATTGTACGAAACGGTACTTTGGCCAGAAGGGAATCGCTACGTACCCCACACAAAGGATCCTCTCTTACACCCGTCACGTTGAGAAGTTCAAGTAAGCCATCCCCCTCCACCACCCAATTCACACTTGACAGTATTATCAATAAATAATAGCAATTAATTCCCTACATATTGTTTATAACTAATACAAATTTTGCTAAATTTACTGTGATATGAACATACCTCTTGTGGACCCCAACTATCTAATATTTGTTCGGTTTGTGGATCTATAGTCAATCCTACGACTGGCAAAAATTGTGATGTGGGACCATTTACAGCATATATGATGGAATCTGTAAAGCAGAATTATTAATATCATTAAAATATTCATCGATTTTTAAAATTGATAACAAAAATTATTTGTGTTCTACGCATTATGATTTTTGTTTTGTGTAAAACGCGATTCAAAAACAAAAATGCTGTTATTCATAAGATTTAACCTCTGACAGTATTTTTATCAAAATAGAATGTTATCAAAATAGTTGTTCATTAAATGAGATGAAAAGATGGAAATAATGAAGAATAAAAGTATGCTTAAAGGAAAATGCATATTTATAAAAGACGATTTAACACCAAAACAAAGAGAAATACAGAAAAAAATTAAAGAAATCGCCAATGAAGGTAAATAGTGAAATGAGAGGCCAAGAATTGGTTACAGAAAGATGTGTATAGGAGAAGAGATGTGGGAATGGGATGACGGAAGACAAACGGTGATAAAATCACAAAATAAAGGAAGAAAGAAGCAAGACGGGAAGGAAGCAGGAAATGGGAAGAAAAACCAAGGGAGGATTGGAATGGCATGGATAGGGAAGAAAAGGGGGTGGTGCCAAAAGTTCATTGCAAAAAGTTGAGTGAAGCGCTTTGAGATACTGATGTTGAATTAGACCTTTATTGAAATCGTAAAAAATCATCCAACAGGAAATTTCCATTTTTTTCATAAAATTACTGCACTTTTAAATGGTCACTGTAACAAAACTACTCGGTCGATTTCTGAGCTGCCAATGTTTTAACAGTAACAGATGTCAAATTTTACTACGTTTGTAAAAATTTACACTCGTGTATGCACTAGGTACATGTACATTTATTGATATGTGAAAAATGAAAACGATATTCCAGTCTTAGTTTACTAACATTTAATAACAATATATGTAGCTAGCTTTAGAACAATTACCTTTAGCAGCAACTCCAAATACTCGTCCTATATCCGGTTTTTGTATAATTAACGCTTGATCGCGTCTTCCTTGTAAGGAATATAATCCTGCACGTGGGCATGCTATTCTCATGTTTTCTCTGTCAGCTATGCAAATACGATCCAAAGGTTCTATTAAAGCGAGGGCGTGAGGTACTTGTAGCGGTAAAAACTCTGAAACAAAATATGTTATTTATTGGATGAATCAGCTAGACTATTTCTGGATGCCTAGAAATATCTGTAAACCTATGGTTTCCATATATAAATCAGGTGATAAAGATAATATAAACTATAAACTTTATCATATATGTGAATTATATATTATTAACTATTATGGATGATGAAATAATGCTAATTATGCAGTTATATCTAACATCTATATTTTTAAATATATATTTTATATGAATTTAAGAGGGATGCTGTTAAAATTTCGGGATGTGGCAACACTGTACTTAAGCGATTATTAACCTATAGTGCCATGAAGTTTGATCGGAACTTGTTAAACAAAAGTGACAGATTGTAAATCAATATTATTTTTGTTTAAAAAAATTCCATCTAGAAGATGGGTCAACAACTTTTGCGTACCGCTTGGAACTAATTTCAAATATATTGAAAATTTTCTTTCAAACAAGAGAACATTATGTTCAAATCAGATAAAAACTTTGGATGTGACAAAGGATTAAATATTACATGATTCGGAAGTTATTAATGGATGTACGAAAAAAGTTTTAAATAAAATTGATGTAAGATTCCTTAGTCTGTTTAACTTCGTCACTAATAGTATGGTTTTTTTTTTACAAAAATCAATCTTTATTATTATTAATGTTTTTTCCCAACTTTAGTGATGAATATTTTTTCTCCAAGCTGTAAGTATTATAGCTTCTGAGATAAAACCGCTAACCAGCTTTAATGGAACACATGTATATTATTTTATTTGTTTTTTTGACAAGATATGATTTACTAGCGTAACTTGTAATTAGTTGTTTTATATTTTGATGTATTAAAAAACCTACGCCAGTTGTTCCGCAATGTCTCGCACTTCGAAAATAAAATAGATGGTCTCTATTAGTAGTGTATGGATCTCGAAAATCAGAGGGATGAGGTTAAATTGTATGAGAGTAGCCGGTACATTAGCAGTTCGGGGGAGGGGGGGCGGTTTGGAGGATTTTCCATGAGAGATACTCCTCTACCATCCATCTTGCGGTTCATCTAGAGACTGGTCAGCGCCGTTACTTCACCTCCAATAACATAACCGACAAACATAGCAATTCTCCTCAGACAACACTCTTGGCTTTCTTTGACCTCTGTAAATCTGACAATTTTGCATAAACTCTTTTATTCTCTGAAGCTCCTTCTGTTTATGTATGGAATAATAATAAATTCACGAGAAGGCTACAGGGTAAGGATGTCGATGGTTGGCCAGGAGTGAAAAAGGACCAACCGCTGGGTAGGGTATATACAATCCATCCAAATAATACCGAGTGTTATCATCTCCGCCTAGTGCTACATGACGTCTGTCTGATACTCTTTTTAAACTAAGGGACTTTTCACCGTGGTGTTAGTATTCTGTCAACTATCCGATTCTCTTAATCTTTGTGAAAATTTCAAAGACAGTCTATCAGAAGACATCGCATGGCAAGTGGAGAGGGAGTTGCAAGATAGGGCACAGCACGTGATGGCGGAGGTATATAACAAATGTCTGGTGCTGATTGAGGACGGAGTGTTAGCTTTGGGTGGACAAAATTTGATACAGTATGAGCTGCCTCAACCAGCAAGGTCTCGAGGAGACTTGAGAAACAGAGATTATCTGAGGGAAATAAGCAATGACAGGAATGCCTTAGCACAAGTAGTGTTAAAAGACCAGAAATCACTAACAGATGAGCAACACGCTGTCTATTCGCAAATGCTTGGCAGCATTGTGTCATGTGCTGGGCATGTTTTTTCCTGGATGCTCTTGGTGACACTGGGAAGATCTTTCTCATTAACTTATTCCTGGCAAGGATAATGAGTGATCATGGCATTTCCTTGGCTGCCGCATCTTCTCGCATCGCTCCTACTCTGTTGACGCGTGGCAAAACTGCATATGCTGCCTTCTAGCTGCCTCTCAACCTTATCCGTTCAGACCCCCCCCCTGTGCAACATTACAAAACAAAGTAACGTAGCCCAAGTGCTACGGGACTGTAAACTTATAGTTTGTGGTGAGGGCACCATGGCGCACAAAGCAGATTTGGAGGGACTGAGCAGAACCCTCAGAGATTTTAGAGATAACGATAGCATGATGGGGGGAGTCACCTTGCCGCTTGCCTTATCTGTGGTCCCTCATAAAAAAGCTATCTCTCTCAAAGAATATGAGGGTTATTTACATAGCGATATTTCCGCTAATAAATTCTCCGACCTTCTTCTCCAAGTTGGGGACGGAAAATACCCAGAATCCGCCAGAAAAGTGAGAATCCTTGCAGTCATGGCTTCAGTAATGACGACCCTAATAGACCTCACAGTTAAAATTTACCCTGACGTCGTCGATCTCAAGAAAAATCTATGGACTCGCTGTGTGAGCGAGCCATTCTAACACCCAAAAACGACAAGTCAGCTATGATTAATGACACCCTGCTTAAGACAGTTCTACGTGGCCCCTGCTCCAGAGTGAGCTCATGCAGCCACTTAGTAATACTACAAACTGAGGGCAGAACCACCAATATGGTGCATACACTGGTATTGCAGTAAAACAGTCGTGCAAAAATTTCCGATATACGTTGATATTTACAAATAACGCAAGCGAAGCTGCGACGGGACTTGCTGGTATGAAAATAAAGAAATTTAATTACCTGGAGGACTTGGTATTATTCTCAGTAAACCTCCGGCCGCATTGTATTTCAAAATTCGATTATTACAGTAACCATCAGCAATAAATATTTCTCCAGTAGCTGCTACAGCTACATCAGTTGGCTTGCAAAGGAATCCAATTCCAGAGCCTGGGATAAATGCTTTTCCAAAAACTAAGCTCGGCTGTAGTTCGCCTGGTTTGAACTTTAAATTAAAATTTTTTTTTTATTATATATACAATTACATTTTTACGCCAGAAGATGTTTTTACGCCAATTTAAATCATAAACTATGCGTATTTCTGTATTAAAAAATGTTTATCTATATAGTGCTATCCACTGAAATGATTTTGAGCAAGAAAACATTTTAGTAAAATTCAAGATCTATTTATTTTTACAGATGTTGCTAGCCCTTAGGTTTCTCTTTAAAACGGTACCCAACATGATTTGTCCCATATTTATTGTCCATCCTACATTTAAAAATTCCCAAGTATATTAAATAAGTACATTACGTACGTGACAAGTTGGAGGGCATACTATTTTATGAGATCTATAAGTTCATACAATTTCAAATTGATAAATGTTATTATCCGTAGCGGGTTCAGATTTTAATTTTGGGAGGGATTCAAACTGAGCACATAAATACTGCACCCTAGGGCGGTAATATGGTCCAAATTAAATATTCCTATTTAATTTTTATTTACAATATCAGTAGATTTGAGCTCGATTGACCACCTGCCTAGCATCGGCTATTGTCTAGTGCTTCAAAAATGTCATTTAAATAAATGTTTGCATACACGTAATGTATTCTATTTTAATATTGCTAAACAAACAGTTTACTAAAGGTGGTAAAATACTAACAGCGTTATTAATAAAGAATAAAGTGGCTACTGTCATGCCATCGACTGAAAATAACATGAAGTGTAATCATTAGAGGGTTGATACCATAATTTACTGTAAAAAGCTAATATCAACACAACTGGTTCTAGCGATAATTAAAAAAAATTATCAGGTTTTTTTACGAAAAAGTTTCTTACTTTTAGATAATACCCATTTCTGGCATAATGACATTATAAACAAATAAGAATGTAAAACAATAAACAAAGAGTCGGTCCTGTATTTAGAACAGCTGTCATTTTTAATTATAAAAAGTATCCTTCAAAATTTATTTGATACATTTCTTTAAAATATCCAAAAATACCTTATAAGCTTGATGTAGGGCAACATCGGTTAGCCAAATATTATCGTATGGATCCAAATGTATGCCATGCGGCATATAAAACATCAGAGCACCCCATTGTCCTAAAATCTCTCCAGTATGTGGATCCAAAGTTAAAATAGTATTTTGTTTTATCGGGCCTTCATCTGTATATCGGAAATGGTCTGTTTCATTGAAAGACCTACAAAAAGCAATTCAAATTTAATGCAAATCGCGACTAAAACATAAAATAATTTTTGAAATTTCTAATTGATTTTACTCAAACAGTTAATAAATCGAAAATAGTTTTCAAATAAGATGTTTTCAAAATCTTAATCAATGGGTTACAACGTTCAATCAAAATTAAATCATAATTATCCATTACAATTATTAGTATTTAATTTTATTCGATATGATAGGGTCTGGAGGATTCAAATACGAGGGGTATTTGATGGAAGAGTGACTTTTCAAAAGTTGGCACCACTGGATAAAAAGGAATTTCGTGTTTTAATAAAACTTATTTTTTACGTGGAAAGAATATTAAAGAAACTGAAGAAAAGTTAGATTTGCTGCCTTCGGAAGTCAGAGTCATATGACCACTTAACATCCTGTGCTGAACATCCTGGGGTTTTACAAACTGGCGGAGTAGTTACTGAAGTGAACATTTCAACGAATATTTTATATTAACATTTAAACTAGAAAAAGGTAACCGCAAGATGGATGTCGCATTTGCTAACTATAACACAAAAGTGCATTAGTGTTTCAATCTCCAATGACTGCTTGGCTGAGTTTAAACATAATCTAAGAGAATTGTTTCGTCGATATGACAGCGCAGATGAAACGAAACTAAAGCACAATCAAAACCATGGACTGCTCCCGATAAACATGCTCCGAAAAAGGCAAAAACAGTTTTTTCATCCAATAAGCTTATGGCCTTGATCTTTTGGGACTCAAAAGGCGTAATCTGTGTCGACTATTTAGAGAAGGGAAGCACAATAATTGGTTAATATTATGCTAATTTACTGGCTCGTTTCGACGCAGAATTAAAGAAAAAACCTTTCTTTTTGACCACATTTGTTCAAAAAGAAAGTTCTGTTCTACCAAGATAGACATGCGCTAAATTCATCGCATTAGGTTACGAATTGCTGCCCATCTTCCATATTTGCCAGATCTCAATCCGTCAGATTTTTTTTGTTCCCAAGCTTGAAAAGTGGCACGATGGAAAGAGATTCCTTACAAATGAGAGGGTGATGCATATTTTGCATCACCATGCGGATGCATTTAATGCATCCGCATTGCATCAAATTTGACCGCAACAGATGCATATTTTGCAGAGTATCCAATAAATTACTTTTTGGTTAGTTTAAGAAAATTGGAAAGCTACTGGATTAAATGTAGATTTTATGACTTCTATTAACATTGCGTGAGTCAGTCACGGATTGTTTTACAAGTTTGGAGGCAGTTGCCTCTGGCCACCCACCAAACCAAGAGCGCGTCAAATTTTTTAAATTTATGTCATATTAATTTATATTTATTAAAGTATTTTCTGATTTATTTAAATTAACCACAAAAAAGATGCGTTTAATAAAATGAAAGTTAAAAACATTAAGACTTACAAATTTAAAAATTTAAGATTCAATAATATTTAAGAATTAATGAAAATTAATGAAGTTTGACATTTAATTAAAGTACTTACGTCTCATCCCAAACTCTATCACCTCTGTGAAATATAACTGGTTGATTGAATAAGTTCACTGCAACACCAGATACTTGTCCCAGGTTGAGTGGATATTTCGGCCAATTTTTTACTTCCACCGGTTTATTTTCATGATGAGACTCTTGTTCTTGAACAGACTTAATTTCATTCTGAAAGTATTGCAAAATATATTTATTAGATTTAATAGTGCGATTCGTTAAGTTAAAAGCTATACGTTAAATTGTGACATCTAGCTTTAAATAATAATATAAAAGTTTTTGAAATGCCCTGTACTGCGTACACCCCTCGTAGAATCTAGTTACAAATCTGGTAATTTTTAAAAAAATATAGTTACATTTCATTTTCAATTGTTATATACCTTGACGCTTTTTTATCAAATTGTCGTGAAATGTCGCGAGATGTTCATGTGGAATGTTCGCGTTCGTGTAGATCTAGAATCGGCCAATTCCTTGCAATGTTGCACAGAGAGGGGACACTAATTAGGTGAGGGGGTACACAGACTTTTCTATATAGCATTTACTTATTTCAACCACCATATTGGTTTTTCAAATGACAGGTGTCAAATGACGTCATTTCTGGGCGGCTTGTGAACTAAACAAATTGATAAAAAGTCACCGCAAATCGACCCCGAAGCATTCGCCAATGTATTATATCAAAACAAGGTAAGAGGAATGGTGAACGCAAGCAACCTTAATCGTTCGAAGCATTCATCAATATTATATTTAATGCATTAATGCAGTATAGGAATATGGTGCATGCGCCGGGCTCTTGATGTGTTGAAGTTATCTAGAATCGTCCAATTCCCCCTACACAAATAAATTTCAACATATTAATACATTCTACATATACATGATGCTTGTAATGCCGGGATGACAGCAGTTATTTTCAAGTTTTCAACAAAGAACCGAAACTGCATGTTACGTCCACATTGGAATAGAACAAAAACACAACAAAATAGCAATTTGTAAGCTCCATACGTTCAGGCTTTTGCTTGATGTTTTTTTATCGTCATTTATAACTTCGATGTTCCCTTTGATATTGGGTAAGGATGTTTAAGTTATTTTTCAATTTCATCTGAGAAGACAATAAGGGAATGACTATTTCCTTGAGAAAATCGGCTTTTTAAAATCAGTTTATGTTCTTTTTGTGGCCTGCGTCCAATGGAGCAATGGATTGTCCCGGTATAATTCGATCAATTTGTACGTATTTTCCATGCTCCATTAAACATTTTTCGTCATGTTGAGAACCGAAACAAACGAACTATATATAACAAACGCAAAAATCTACCACAATTGTGGCAGCTTGGAAGAATGTTAATATAAATTTAAGTTGAATAATTAATTAATAATTTTTACTTTAAATTAGGGCTGGTTTAAGTTACCAATATGCACTTAATTATTTGAATATTTAAATTAATAAATATTTAATTATATTGATTTAGAGGACTACGTAATCTTTTGAGATATACCAGAACAAGCATGGAGAAAAAAATAGGTTAAAAAAAGGCGCGTAGTACTTAATAATAACACCAAACTTAACTCGTTTATTTTTACAATTAATTAACAATATATACAAAATAAATTATAAACAAGCATGATACAGTTAAAAATAAGAAGAATCATAATAAGAAGGTATAACTCGACTCGTCCATCTTTCAGATGATGCATCCTGTTTATAAGCTGGTTCGGACTTGCTCCTAATTTTATGTTCCCTTAAAAATTGTTCTTCTTGTGCACCTGTTTCTTCTTTCGATAAGATCCCGGTTTTTTCTGTAATTCCCTACCGCCAACCGTGTGGTACTCCAAGGGATTAGACAGAGGAATGATTTTGTTTGCATTGTTGACAAAGGTGTGCTCTGTAGTTTGACGAATCACTACACGAATGTTTACGTCTGATTTGAAATGGATTTTGATTATTCTTCCAACTTCCCAATCACTAGGGTTGACTTGTTTGTCCCGTATTATTACATTCGTTCTTGTTGTGGTTTGTTTCAATACTCTGTTTTGGTTCTTTACTGTACAAGCTTATATGTCCTGTTGTCATGGTGCTGGTTGGTTTTTGCTTCGCTGGATTTGATTGGTACGTTTTGCTCCGGCCACCTTCTATCCATCATAGCGTGAAGCTGCCCGGAGGAACACGATGTCTAACGCCAGATTGACCACGCAAAGCTCTGTGTGTATTGAATCTTTTGTCTTCAGAACCCCTTTCTTCATCCGTCTTAGCTGTTTCTTTCGCTTTTTTCAATTCTCGAGTTTCTATTCTATTATTCAACTTCGTAATCAATACAGGTTTGTTCCTGCAACTATTTTCTGCCTTAGCTTTTATATCCACATTGTAATTCCCTATTAACTCCAAAGACTGAAATATTTTTTCTAAAAATTGCATTATATCCTCAAACTCTGCTATTTGACAAGAAGCCTGCCTGCTTTGCTCAAAAAGTCTATTTCTATCTGAATCTGTTTTACGACATATATCTTTAACCATAAATCGACCCAATGATTCTGTTTTTATTCCTAAGTTGTTTATTGTTTCTATACATTCCGTCATCGTATCATGCAACCTATTCAATTGCTCCGAATTTTTTGCTTCACTTGAGGAAAATCTAGTATTTTATCGACATATACGGCTAACATTAATTTATTATTTTTATATCTTCTCTGTAAGATATCCCAACAATATTGAGGAGAAGCAATAAATATTTCACTTTTTCCGCGTTCTGTAAATATGTGCTCTCATGAATTGCAAACATGTCATAGAACGTCGCCTAATTCTCATAGTTCCCATCGCACCTTGCAATGTTTAGTTTCGGTTTCTTCGCATTGTTCATTTCTCTCATTTCTCTCAAATTGTTTTCTAACTTCTTCATTACCATTACCTCTTTAAATCTTTGTTTTATCCCTACTCTGATCTCTTTTAAACTAGCGGCGACCTCCATATTCTCTTGGCCTTCTGCTACTCTCATTGCTTCCCTCTTTACTGTCTAATACTCTTTGTACAGTTTCTGAATTTGGAAGGTTTGTTTAGTTACAAATGTCATCCCATATTCCTCATCCATAGACTCTTCTGTTTCTGCTGTTTCCTAATAAAATTCCTATCCCTCGCTATTTCTTTTAGGTTTATTAAAATTATCTTCTATTTCATCGAGGTACTTTCGCTACGATAATTTCATCGTACCAATCTCCTACTGTTTCCTTGACGTTTGTTCATTTTTCATGTTAATGAGGATTTTTTGAAAATCCTCGCCCACTTTCTGCTGCGCCTTAACTTTTTCATTTATTGCCTCTGTGGACATTTTTGTTAATAATACCGTACTAACCATTCAAAAAGTAAATCTTTTCCCTCGCAACTTTGTTATTTTTACTTTTGAATTTTTACTTAGGAATTGAGAATTCTATTGGGTTTTCTTACCAATTTCTTCTCGTTTTGATTCTATTGGTTTCCTATGACCAAGCGAACTAACTTCTTTATTTACTGAGGGTCTGCATCCAAATGTGTTGGAAAAGCTCCATTCTCAATCTTGATTGTTTTCTAATTTTTGTTAAACCGGAACTCTGAGATTATCGCGTCACTTATTCAACATTTGAACGTGCTTGAAATTACTTCCGGGCAATCTTCGTTTTTCTTTATTGATTGAGGGTCTGCATCCAATTTTTTCTGGATGAACAGTTGGCTTCCCAATCTTAATTATCTTCTTACTTTATTATTTATGTTTCTTGAGCCGAGGCACTGAGGTTATCGCGTCACTAGTTCAAATAAAAAAGATTCGAACCATGAACAAATTTGGCAAAACTTTTGTTTACTTCAGTTGTGGCTCGCTGTGAGTGAATTTGATTTGATTTAAATTACCTGTTAACGAGTTAAAAAAATACTTAATTTTATTTATTATTGAATTGATGCGTTGAATTGATTAATTTTAATTTATTTGTTACTTAAGGCAAATTTGAAATATTAAAAATGCTTTCAAAATAGTATTTGAAAATATTAAATTAATTAATTAATTTAAATACAATATAAATCAATATTTAAATAAAATAAATACAAAAGAATGACACCGTGTTTGTTGTAGTCAAACAACAAAATAAATGTTGAATTGAATTAAACAAGAAATTGAACTTGAATAATTAATTAATAATTTGTACTTTAAATTAGAGCTGGTTTAAATTACTAATATGCTCTCAATTAGTTGAATATTTAAGGAAATCACAAACAACAGAGTAATCTATCCGCACAACACCAGGAAAAACACAAAATTTCAGCCACTATAAAATTGGGCCACTATAAAATTGACCACTATAAATTGCCACTATAACATGCCGCTATAAAATAAGCCACTATAAAATTGGGAATAAAGGTACAAAAACGCGCAGGAACTCACATATACAATACCCGTCCTACAGACATACAAAACGAAAAAAAATGTCAAAAAAGTGTAAAATACTTGTCAGACACTTTCTGAAACAGTATGAGGAAAGCTGAATGAAGCAATCAAAATAAGTGCAAAACAATGTAAGTCACTGACTGTAATGAGCTTACCTTTATAACATTTTATTTTTTTCACACCTTTGTTATTATTATTAAATATTCAAGTATATCATTTTAACTTAATCTTAGTCTTAAACCACTTAGTCTTAACTTAATCTTTAAATCATTTCTTAAAATATCCTAGAGTGAAGGAACATCTTGTTCTGCAATTTCTTTGGATGTCTATTTAATAAAAAAATTAATACTAATCCATAAATTCGCCCATACAATCAAATTACATAAATTCTATAAATTATATGCAAGTCCCATTAAAATAAACAAACTTTTTTTAAACCTTTGTTTAAGTGTAAATTGTGTTGCCTATAACAGCATCCCATATTTATATTAGACTTAATTAGATATTATATTCTGATTTGAAACAAACTTACCATCATTACATAATTAAAATTCGTGATAAAAGCTCTAACTAATAAAACTAACCTTAGGTTTTTTAAATGCACGTTCTTTATTGGCGGCAGTTAATTCTAATAACTCCGTTACATCAGCAAATAATTGTTTATTTGACAAGTAATTTGCTTCCAAATATACGAATAAATTAAAAGCGAATAAATAAGCAGATATAAAATAAATACTCATAACTAAAAATGAATTATGTAATCAGGATTGAAAACACTTTTAATTTAGCAGCTTTTAGTATCGATTTGATCATCTGTATATCACAGCTGCGCAGCACACTTCTAATACAAACACTTGTTTTCGTGTATTTAAGCACAAACTTTTATCGCGTAACTATTTTGTCGTAGTTATCGAATGGAATAAATTTTGTTCAGAATTAATGAATAAATCTGAATCTATTTTTGATGAAATTAATTTAATATATTATACCATCAAACAAAAGCATGTTTTCTTTTGTTCTCTTATATACAGTTAGTTCACTTTTATAATCTGCTTTGTTCCAATCTTTCGCATTTTCTTTCCGCTCCGAAGTATTAAGGTAGCCAAATTTATATTGCACAGTATGCTTAAGTGATGCGTTACTCTGTGTATTTACATATCTTAATCCTTCGTATACTGGAAGTCAGACGTTTTACTATATTGTATTTAAATAAAAATTTATTGTATTTAGAATTGACTTTATAAATAGTGTAGTAATTTAACATTCAATACGTTTAGTTGGTTCTATCGTTGATTAGGGTAACATTCGTTTAGCATAGAAACGTACAGCTATCATTATGCAAGGAAGGTGTGCGCTTTTTATATTTTGTTGTGTGTAACAATAGTAAACGTTCATCGCAAGCAAACATTTATTTATAAGCGATATATATGTATATATATA
>WYDF02015724.1:0-13425 GCA_009867245.2 Adranes taylori
GCTAATAATCGAAAGATTGATAGAAATTTTTAAATTTGTTTTTTTATAACTTCAGTATAGGTTCTACAATTCATAGAAAAGTAATATTGAAAATTTTACAGTGAACTATTTCTTGCAGTTATCTTTTATATGTCAAATGTTAATGAACCTGTAAGAATATAGAATTTATTGACCAAAATTTGATGACTTAGTTCATTTTTAAAACTTAACTCAGTTCTAAAAATTTAAGTAACTATAACATAAAATTAAAATTTAACTTAATTATTAATTTCATTCATAAGTAATTAAATATATATTTAGTAATTAAATATTAATTTAATTACTATAAAACTTAGTTCTACCTATCAACTATAAAATTTTCAAATATTAATTTTCATGGAATATGTTCCATAAATGGTAAATCACGCGAGACTAAAAAAATGTGTTATGATAATACAAAGTAAATTATAGCCTTCTCTTGAAATGATGACTTGAAAATACTTGAAATACAAAATTATAAATTATTCTATTAAATGAAAGTGCGCTGTATTAATCAAGGAACTAATAAATTGGTGACCAGATATTTAAGAGAATATGCACATCAATCAGTTCAGACCCAGAAATTTTTTTTTAATAAATTAGAAAAAGAGGATAACATTTATTCAGAGCGTAAGTTCCAGTTTTCTAAATTAATACACAACAATTTCCTAACACAAATTTACGGAACATTACATTTCGAATAAAATAATATATTAAACCTACTAGAGCCGTTTTAGGCCTTTAAATTATATTAAAACATACATCGTTAACTGATTTGTTAGCAAAGAGACACAAACAACATTGAGCTAATTAATTCAATTAATACTTGCGATGAAACAGATACTTTCAATTTATAGATATTTAATTTTTAAGAGAGAAAAAAACAGGACATAATTTGTTAGATGTCTTAATAGAATATTCGCGCCTCTTATCGAAGACATTGTGCGCCTGTTGTACAAATTTCGGTTAATATTGCAATGTGCTTGGCTTATTCAAGGCCACGTCTTCTCGCATGATGCAATTTCTTCCTACGGCAAGCGGGAGAAAAAATAGTCTGTCGCAAATCTTCCCATAGAACATCACGCAACTAGCAAATTATAGCATATTTTCGATTGCATATTTGTCAGTTATTTTTCGCATTTCGAAATACAGTCCATTTATTTTAAACAACAAAAGGTGCTAGTTAAAAATATATAATAATCTCACAATTTCATTAATTGTTTTGTCTTATAAACTCTCCGATTAAAATAGCATAAGTAATTAAATGGTAAATGCCTTCAATATTAAATAATCTTTTTAATACAGAACAATAAATTCCAAATGTCTGTGTAATTGTCTGGAACTTTGCTTATCTTATTCAAATGATTGTATCCATCCTAAACTTTCGAATGCAAAACTTGGAGAAACCGGTTCAGACAAAACATTTACGATGGAAGATTCCAGAACCAATAGAGGTATGATTCCACTATCAATAAAGCATCTTTCTGATAAAATAAAAGTAATGGAAGCAAATGGAAGTCCAAGTTATCTTATTTATAATATAGATAGTCCATTAGATATAGATAGTCCATTTTATATATAGAAGTCCATTATTTATGTAAATTTATAATGAAACTATCAACGATCTTCTTGATCCGTACAACAAAGAGAACACAATCGTCTATAATGAAGGAAAGGATATTATTGTGAAAACATTCGCACTGAAACTGTGAGAACAGGTCTTCGAATGTATTAATTAATGACCAAAAGCAGCCACCAATTTTAATAAACACTCGTCAAGAAGTTACGGTGTAACTAAAACTGAAATCACCAAAACTTTTAATAAGGTCATTTACAAAGGTTCATTAAATTTGGTGGATCTTGCCGGCTCAGCAAAAGAGAGTGCAAGTAGCAGCCAAAGAACAAGCGAAACAATAAACATTAACAATAGCCTTTCAGCATTGAACTACGTTATGTTAGCTTTATAGAAACGCTAGAAATTTGCATCTTACAAAAGCTCGAAATTGGCTTTACTTTTAAAGTCGTATTTGGTTGGAAAATCGAAAACTCTTATGTTTTCGATTTGTTTTTTATTCATCTTAACTTTACAATTTGTTTTTATTCAGATTCAGTTTTTTTATGACAGATTTGTTTTGACATATTTAAAATTTTTCATATTTTTGGCATATTTTTTGTATTGTTTATAAATGTTTACAATTTATACGTAGTGTTAAATTTTTATGGTATTTATTTAAGGTATAATATTTTTTTATGATATGGCTTCCCATTTACCCCATCACTTCTTTTTGAAAATTATTGATAGCAAATTGTTGTTTGACTAACTTAAGCTCACAGCCTCACATTTAGTTGTAAACAGAAATCCCATTTCAATTTATAAGCCTGAAGCAGCCGATTTTAAAAGTTTGAAAGTTTAATGGAATCGAAATGTCTGTTTATCCAAAATCTTGAAAGTTACTTAGACAAATACAGGTAAGAAGCAAATAGTGACAGGAAAGAAGCAAACAATGGTATGTAATGCATCAATGCGGAACAAAAAATGTCTCGAATTGGGTGGTAAACGAGGGTAGTATTCACTTCTAAGTCGGTTGGACTTATGCAGAAATGTTAGTGTAGTGACACCAATATTTAAAAAAATATTCCCATCTATCTGACAATGGACCAGTGCAGATAATAATGATAGTCACATCAAATCAGATTGATTTGATTGCTGCACTATAAACTTCTGGTATATAAAACTTTATACTACCATGGAATTTTCACCCCAAGTTTTTCATCGCTTTCACAAATGGACAATGTCTGTTAAAAATTGCTCATAAGGAACAATGGGATTAGTTTATAAAAAGATCCTAACAAAAGGTAAGGATACAGAAATCTTGAATAAAGAACATGCCAATGTAGTATTTGATTTTAACCAATAAGAGCACGCATCACTTTGCCTACAATCGAAGTGAGCTTCATAGATATTTCTCTACTACTAAGCTATGTGAACAAGGCCATCCAAATACCAGGAAGATGCACTCTGAAATCGTAACACCTTAACATTAACACTCAATAAAACATTGTACAAAGTATAGCAAAAAAAATATGGCAGCGCTAAGAAGTCAGGAAATAAAACAAAAACTCTTTGATTCCCCAGATTCAGATGAGCATTCATTGAATGGGTATAATATGCAAGACTAATCGGGATTATTGGAAAGTGAGCGAAAACGATGAAGCATACTCCAAGAATTCGCACATGAGACAAGCACCTATAAAAAACTGTAGAATATTTCGTGTGCAATTCATGAATAGTTAGAGAAGTTATTGGGTTATCTTTGTTTTTCGACAAATTGAAGATAGGAGTGACGAAACTCGGACACGGAATAATTCGGCTTCACTAATAGATAGTTTGTTTTTGCTCATATTTCATGGATTATGTTCCATAATAAAAGATTTTACACAGATAACTATATTTTACTTTTCAAAACTTTGCACTGGATCTAGCCACACCGCCGATCCACATAGTACTTTGCCAGTACTTCTTTAAATACTCAAACTGCAAGTGATACCTATTACCCCTCTCCCGCAATTTGAACTATTTTTCGTTTATAAATCAAAATTTTCGGGACCAAAATTTTTGAATAACTTTTGTACTTGATATTAATATCAAATACTAAAGTAATACTTTTAAATGATTCCGAATATACCAAACACAAGCTACGAGTGTATCTATCTTAGCTCTTATAGTACCTTTTTGAAGGTTTTGCGTTTGCTTTCTCGACAAGGGCTTGCGCAGAGGAATTAAGTGGATTAAGGGAATAAAATTATTGCATTAGCAATGATGCAATAATTTTTGTCACGCATTGTACTGTGCCCCCCACATATTTGACAGGTAATTGAACAAGATCCCGTAAAATATTTTCTGCGTACGCCTCTGGCTCTAGGTGACTATTCCTACAATAATATTTTAAGTCATTTTAAATAAATATAGTAACGAAATAGAATAGGTACCAGCATGAATCATTGTCCTTCAATTCAAATATTAAATGTCTTAACCAGCTTTAATGAAACAATTAGAATTAACTAAATGTAATTAGTACTATATAAATCATACGTAATAATTTTAGTAGTACTATTATCAAAGCAAACGTCTGTTTCATAGTTCTTATACAATTAATATCACATCTTTGATAACAAAATTTAAATCGTTAACTCAATTAATCATTATGTAATGTTCCTTAAATAATAGTTTACCGATCCTTATCATATCTATAAAATATTAATATTACAATTTTTCTAAAATTAAAAATAAATTTCGAGAAAACTTCTCTGATCACATACTTTTTTTTCCTATAGACAATACAATTTCATAAATTGCTTCACAATTATTTTGACGTATACTTTCCGTTTTAAGTTTATAATTAAAATTTTTCTTTTTAATATTATTAATATTGCCAATATTTCTAGATATATTTTCAAATAACGGAAGATATAATAGAGCTCTCGAATAATAAATGTGTTAATTTCTTTTTTTTTTCTTCTGAAATTCAGTCTTTGCAAAGTTAAATAAGAAAACACGAGAATTTTATTATACCTTCGATTTACAAACACCAAATTGCTTCATACGTTTTTTTTTATTTTTTCCTCTTCGATTTAGTGAACAATATTTACACAAGACTCAATTATTTGCCTAAATGTACTATCTCTTTTTTTGTAACACGTTATTTAGGATGTTTTATAATTCACTAGAAAAATTAGATGTTAAACGCATTCATATAGTTCCAAACTATGTTGCTTTTTAAGGTTTTAATAAATTTGGAAATTCATTTTTGATGTTAAATGTATTATAACGTTTGAGCTTTTAACTAGATTAAAGAAAGAAAATTTAACTACATATTGAAATGAACACAAATATATGTTGATTAATGCAATAATAAATAGAAGAAAAGAAGCAGCGTTACTATGAAAATCTGTTAATTTAGATGTCCACATTTAACCAATTAACTTATTTATCTGAGGGAAGAGGAATTCATTGTGGAAAAAGTCCACTACGAATTTTTTTTCCTAATAAAATCCTTCATGAAAATATCAAAATGACCCCCTCCCCTCCAGCACAAAATCACATAGCTGCCATTGTACAGAATTTTTTAATGCATTTAATATTTTGTCAAACCTTATATTAAATAGTTGGACCATAATAATATATTCATTTTATTGAGATTTAGAAATAATGTTTGATTAATACTCCTAGAAATCTGTAAAATGATTTTTTTCTCTCGATTCATTAAAACAAAGTGTTGTCTAGTCATCTTATACTTCTTTGGGATAATATAACTATGGTCAAAATGTATGTTAAAACAACTTTTAAATTATTTATTTCCGGCCAAATTACTGAAACTCAACACGTAATCAGAAATCTTAACAATTAGTAAATTATAAACATCCTATTATGACTTTGAGTTAACTTCGTTAACCAGAGCCGTTTCATAGCAAAAACGAACAAAAAAATTAGGAAACATTTATACATTATTTAAATATTTTACTATATTATTGATCCTATTCAATTAAATATCATTGTAGATTTTTCTATAATCCATCTCATCACTTATTTCGTTTAAAATAATTTATATATTGTTTATATTAACCACATATAAATTAAATAATGCAACACTTTGACAGTCCACAAACACAACAAAATAATCTGCAAATAAATATGTCAAAAGAGCAATTTGGTTTTTTCCAGTTTGGAATAAATGTGCTGACAAATTTAAGGTTATGATTTCATTGTAAAAGTATAATTATTCATTGCAATAATTATAACTTTAATTATTTTATGAGCGTTTCGATGAATATTTATTTTAAGTAATATTACTTAGCGAAAGCAATCTGATGGAAAATAATAACCAATCTTTATGTCAAAGTAAATAAAATAATACGTTCTACAAGAAATATTTTACACAAAGGTTTAGGATATTTAAAACGAATTGTTAATGTATATCAATAACGAATTCAACTTTATATTAACGTTGAACTGATGTACTAATGTTACCTTAGAATCATCGTTTTATTCCTAGCATTTACAGGGTTGCTGGAAAAAATTGCAACTAACTACAAACCGATATAGCTGTCAAAGTAATAATGCCAGAGTGCTCAAAATTATACCAATGACAGTTCATTATATTGTTTCTTAGTGTCTTGACACATTTGCGTCGAGTTAAAACGAAAATAATAAATTCCTTAGATGGAATTTAAACGGAGCAATGTTATTGCGCTATATTTGGTTGGAAAGCCAAAGTTCTAATTGTCCGAGAGCTAAGCCATGTCAATGTGCATAAACTTTTGTATCGCGCATCACAATGATACTGGCAGCATTGCCAGGTACAAAGGAAGTGGTCGTAAACGAACAGCAATGATTCGAAAAGTGAAGGCCATAATTGAATGAAAGATATTGGCTGCTGAGCTGAACATATCAAGAGAACGGATGCAACCCATCTTAAAAAATGAGCTTCGATTGAAGTCTTTAAAGTTCCAAAAGGCACATGATTTTACCCCTGAACAGAAAAACGTAGCCTGTATAAAGCAAAGAAACTGCTTCGTTTGCACGCACGTGGCTTGTTGCCGAATATCGTCTTCGCTGAGAGACTCCATTCCCAATGGGGCAACATGTATATAGACAAAATAACCGAGTTTACTTGCTAGAGAGGTCATATGAAAATTTACACATCCGAAGTGCCACCAGAAAGCAGGCACAAGCAATGGTGATGGTTTGGGCCGCCGTTACAGTAGATTACCGCTCTCCACTCGTATTTTTGGACCTTGATGTGAAAATAAACGCAAATGTTTATCGCGATACTATTTTGAAAGCTGTGTTGAAGCCTTGGGCACGTAAACATTTCGGCCGCAGGGCATGGACATTCCAACAGAACTCTGCGCAGTCTCATAAAGCGCGCGTCAACCAAGAATGGTTGAAAAACAACGTTTCGCACTTTATTTCTTCAACACAATGGCTGACAAATTCTCTGGATGCAAACGCGATGTATTTTTCTATCTGTGGCATTTTGAAGAGTCTTTTGGCACAAAAAATACGAAAGTATTAAAACGCGCTCAAGACTGCACTTCGCCGGGTATATCTGCGCATTATGGAGACTCAAATTCGTGCAGCGTGTAATGTCTTTCCCGACCGACCCAAGGCCATAGTTAAGGCAAAAGGAGGCCATATCGAATTTTAATGTGTTTATTACCATTTTGACTTTTCACCAATAAATTACAACAAAAATGAAAATTCAGCGTTTTACTTAACCATTTTTTTTTCTGCAGTTCTGTATAATCTAGCAGAAAAGGCAAAGTTAGTGGATCCTAAAGTCATACAAAGTCACAGTCCAGCGATTCATAGGTCTTCGTCTGGGTCTTCATTGGTCTTAGTGTCTTCTACGATCTTGGACCACCTTTCATCGTTGCAATGACTTATATAACATGGGCATTACCATTTTACAGTTCACAGAATACATTTTTCTAAAATGTCACATACTTTTGTCAAACATCGTATCCACACACATCTACTAGTGTGATTTTCATGATGCATCTCCTCATGCTGTGCGAAGATTTTGTGTTATTTTGCTTTCAGTATTCATGTCTCACAAACGTATGTCAAAACCTTAAGTATACTAGACTTAATATTTTTCTGCCTTCCAAAGCATATACAAGCAAGTTTAGCTCTTGTACTTATTACTGATATATTTCCCCATCCATCGTTATTTCTTCGTTGGTTCAAGTACCTATATGAACCAACGTACTCAAGTGTCTCACCTTTTAGATACATATTTAAATGATCGAGATAAAAATTTATTTAAATGGTAACGGAACTTATATAACCACAGAGTTATATATTTTGAACATTTGGCTATCAACAATCTATTATCAATGATATAAAGTACTCTTGTCAGTTTTAGAAACATTAAAAGAATTCGCATTCGAGCATTGTTTGGATGTGAAAAGAGAAAATATACAGAAACATCAAAAAAGTTCATCAAAAGTGAAATGAGAGCAAAACCGGGAATTATTGTGAATATAAAAACTGCTAAAACTTGCGTAAGATGTAAGTCTTACAATTCTTGTGATGAATAGAACAATGAAACCCATCAATGTTGTTTAAGTTTCACATTTTGGGCATGTCCAGTTCGTAAAATACATAACCTAACCACGTACTTACATTATTTGAACGTTTTGAGTATCAACGATTTATCATCAATAATATAAGGTACTTGTATCAGCCCTAGAAATATGATAATTAACATTGGAGTACCGTTTAGATTGTGAAGAAAGGGCACATACAAAAACCAGAAAACGTTCATCAAAACTGAAATGAGAGCTAAACAGGGAATTATTATTAATGTAAAAACTGCTTGTTAATATAATAACTGCTGAAAACATCCTAAAATTCAGGTGGTTTTTGTATAGAACAAAGAATTCCTCTATAATTAAACCCTAATAAAAACTGTAAAACAGTTGCTACGTGTCATATTCTGGCCATTTATATATTTAGAACGATATGAAGTGTACTCATCTTCATACCGTTATAGCTGTTAAACTGTTTAATGTATTTGGCTCAAATTTGACATATTATTAGTTCATTTAGTTGTTAACAGACGGACAAGGCAAAAATCGTAGGAACCTTCCTACTAGCTGGCTATTATTCGTAAAGAGGCTCGAATTCAATGAAATCCGAAACAAACCGCCAGAAAAATCGTCAAGGAAATGCATTTATCTGACTCGAGTATTCCGCTAATATTGAAAAATCATCTTACAAGAAAGTTCCTGACAGCACCTCGTAAGCAAATGAAGGTACGATTGGAAAGAGCGATAATGCTGAAACCTATGCACATAGCTAGTGAAACTCCAAACATTGTTCCGAAACACTGATGCAAAATTTTTACCATTGAACAGTTTGTAAACAAAATAAACGGGTAAGGCTTACGTCATTTTCCGTCTCAGGTGATGGTATAGACCTCTAATGGGCATTCAACTAATTCAAGATAAATTCCTAAGGTACTAAGGTAAATGTCGACCAACTAAGGTAAATTCCACCAACTACCGTGAAATGATTTTCACAGTAGTCTTGGATAGGAAAACATTTCGTTTGTAGACTATGGACCTTTCAGCAAGATTCGATATCGTTGCATAAAGCTAGTGTGAATCAAGATTGATTACGTGAAAAGGTTCCGCATTTCATTATAGCTCAACAATAACTTTCGAATTCACCAGATGGACTTATCCATTTGGACTATTTTAGAAGCCAGTGTATGCACTAAAAGATATGGAATTCGTTATGTCAGCGCTTCGTCGAGAAAGGGAATGAATTTAGTCAGACCACGTTCGTGCAGCGTGCGAGTCTTTCTTCACAGACTTGGGAGGATGGACACACCTAACAATAAGGTGTATTTTGAATATATACATCTAGAATAGTTTTGCTTTCTTAGTAAATAAAATGTTGAGAAATGAATTTTCTAGTGTTTTGAATTGGGAACACTGCATACCTCGCACCCCATATATCACTACAAAGTTATGTTATTTGAACATTTTGTATATCACTGTATGTATCATCAATGATTTAATGCAGCGGAACTGGCACCCGAAGGGAGCCCTGAAGGGCTCCCGAAAAATAGATACTTGTTAGTGTTTACGATTTTTGCTTATAGAATTACTAGGGGAGTCTAAAACATTTTAGACTGGTTAAGGGTATATAAAAACAAAAACAGCTACATTAGAATTTATCACGTGTTTCAT
Source organism: Adranes taylori (assembly GCA_009867245.2). NCBI lineage: Eukaryota > Metazoa > Arthropoda > Insecta > Coleoptera > Staphylinidae > Adranes > Adranes taylori. Next base: position 9,781 of record WYDF02015724.1, read on the forward strand.
TAATTTAACTGAAGACACACGGACAAATGTAACCCCAACTGAAACAAATAATAGATATTATCCAAACTTTGTCCTTAGACAATATTATGACATAAAAGGCATTTAACTTTTTCATATATAACATAGCAAGTGTAGAATAGCAAATAACTGTATTCTTCATTTTCCTCGATTAACTTACTTCAATAATCTTTGGTTACGCGCACGTGTTTAAAGTGATTGTAATGAATTTAACAATCCAAATTTAAAATAAACATCAAAACATTGTGAATCTTCAAAACAAACCTGAAAACATAACCTTAATTGGCGTGTGAATTTATACTCGTTAAAAATACACACATCTATTCTTTAAGAGTATAACATGTCATCTAAAAACCAATATTTGTTTGCTTACTTTGTTGCATTACACTTTCGGCATTATAACATTCAGGATTCGTATTCGAATAGTCATGCTATTACAGTGTGATATATGTTTCATAACATATTGCTCATAGCATTCGAATTATCTGTCCATGTAAAGCTGGGCCAAATTAAAACATACAAAACATACATTCGACTAGCTGGTGTCACTATCTTAAGTGAAATTATTCGATTAATTCGTGATTTAAATCTTGTTTGCAAAGGGCGATTCAATAACATACACACACACATAGTTGGGAAGACTGCCCGATCGATCGTTAAAGTTTTAAGATTTAGTCTGTTTGGTGAACGACGATGATTGAGAAGAGTTACTAAAATTTTTCCCAATTCTTATTATAACCTTTGGCTAATCCTCAATATTCTTTACGATATTGAAAAGAGCGAATTGCCTCAATGAATTGCAACTGGACTTTGTTGCATACAAACGCCGACCATTGTTCCATTTCCAGTAGAAGAAGTATCATCACTGACATTCACATCAGCGACATTACTCGTATTCGACGTATTTGGTGTAGCCGGTAGCACTTCTCGCTGATGATGATAGTGATGATGATGATTATGATGATAATGGCCTGATATTGGACCGTTCTGTATTAGACCACTATTTGTAGCGCTTGGTTTCGTATCGAGAGAAGGCGGGGCAATAGCATACGACAAAGCGTACTGTTGTGCTTGTTGCTGTTGGTGTTGATAAGCACGCTGTCGTAAAATCAGCTGATGTTGGTGAACACTACTACCAGATGCAGCCGGTGGCGGAGGTGGAGGAATTTGCGGCGCTTGCTGGTGATGATGGTGTCGCTGTGAGGACGTTGCGGTGATTATTGGCGGAGGCGCAGAAGCAGTGGCGGATGAAGTTACGACGCAAGGCGAAGGATCACATTCCATCGGCGCAACGAATGTTATCGTCGGCCCGGTAAGTGATTGTTGTTGGTGTTGCTGTGATTGTTGCTGGTGGTGATGATGGTAGACGACATGATTCGATAGTATCTGTTGCTGTTGGGATGAAACTGACGGTTGTCTACCGATTAGATTTAACCCTAAAATTGTGAAATTATATATTAATACAATTCCTAATTTAAAACAGACGGTATATAGAAAAACGTAATCCAACACTAATAATTAAAAATATAACTTTTGCTAGACATTCTACATATATAATAATACCATCACAATATCTTGTAATGTATTTTAAAAATGTACAGAAAGAAGGTAAACCTCTTACAACGTGACAGATACATTTCGTTTATACGAGATAGGAAAACCATATAGTCAGTTTTGGAGGATTTATTTAGGTTGCAATCTAAGCTAATCGAAAATTTGTGAATAAAGTGAACATTGGTATCAACCAGTGTGAGGTTGATTTATTGGTGCTGAAGAAGTGGATGATGATTAAATTGATAGTTTGACCACTATGTACATCGCTAGCTATAATTAAATTTTGAAAAGCTGAATTTGTTTGTGGTCGTACGAGTGTTTTTGATGATGACCACGACCATCCAGGGACCTCAAATATCGTCACTACACTAAAAATCGTCAACAAAGTCCATGATACGAATATGGCAAACAGTCGAATCAAAATCCGTGAGCTAGCAGAGGCTGCAAATATATCAATTGAGCATTACACGCCATCATACACAAACATTTGGATATGAAAAAGCTATCCTCGCGATCGACCTCACTATCGACCAAAAACGCACACGTCTGACGGATTCGGAGAAGCTTTTGGCGAAGATAAAAAATAATCCGAAGGATTTTTTTCGAAAGAGTACCAGATCGGCCGGTAAGGTAATGGCGACTGCTTTTTGGGATGCGAAAGGCATTATTCTTATTGATTACTTGGCAAAAGGTAAAACCATAAGTGGCGACACTAAGCAACGTTATTAGATCGTTTCGACTCCGAATTGAAGAAAAACGCCCTGGTTTGGCTCGCAAAAAAAGTTCCATCATGTCTATGCATCAGCTCACATAGCGGCCGCCGTGCAGGCAAAATTAAACGAATTAGCACCAATTACAATTGATCGAGCACCCACCGTATTCACCAGAACTAGCCTCATGAGACTCCTTCCTGTTCCCAAACCTAAAAAATAGCTCGAAGTGATGATCGAAACTTCACACTATTTTGAAGAACTCGAGCAAAATTACTTTTCGGAAGAGGTGAAAAGTTGTAAAAGTGTGTAAGTGAAAAGTGTGAAAGTTCTGCCTTAGAAGTTGTGCCACTGTGTTGAAAAACAAATGATAAAAATGCGCTTTTTTTACTTAGGCCAAATTTCCGTCAAACCACCACCGTAATTACTACCTTGATTTGTAATAACAAATATTTGAAAAATATACGTAAGTTGCTTGACATGTATTGTGACACGGTAACTCTGGTATTGATAACCGTGATCTCACGTTATTGATAATCATCGGTGTTGATAACAATCAGAAACAGTAAATGTACTCAGAGTGTACTTGTTATATTTTGATGGAGTTGAGAAGAGAAGAAATTCCTTCGGTCATAAAATTAAAATTAATACATGAACATTTTCGTGGGATGATTTTTATTAACCAAATTTATTGCCACATCATGCTGATTAATTTATCTGTAGTTTTGTGATGAATCTCCAACTGAACCATTATATTTCAATGAATTTAAGCGTGGTGTAATTCGCTGATGGTTGGAGATACAGAAAGCCGTACGAAAACGGTTGTAGTGAAAGCACACATCGCATCATGCGTAAACCGATAAAGCAAGCGTGAGTTGTAAACATCTTTAAGCCATTTATATATGGAATCTACTCAAAGCGTATGGTAATAAACCAGTATCTAATGCGTTCCGCAATCAAGTTTTTTACTCTTATTACTTTAAAGCGTTGTACATCCCTACACACCAAGAAGCATGAAAAAGATGTCAAACAGCCAGTTGATCATTTATTTCATTTTCACAAATATTTGTTAGTACAAAATAAAGATATAGCATTATGTCAATATTACCATCGTCGGCGGAAAAAAAGTACACTAAACAAAACAGTCACTCATGTGAAAATATTTTGCAATGTTCATATAGTAAAGTAAACTCTTTATTTACGGGATTACCCCTTTTACAAAACAGTTTCTGATTTAGTATTTCTTACTCTAATAGAATGTAAGTATTCGTCAATATGAAGAATTTTACTCGTACATGTACATATTTTGAAATTTAGAGTCTACTTATTTACCTTAAACATAAATGTATTCATACGTGTTAAT
>WYDF02015735.1:0-12814 GCA_009867245.2 Adranes taylori
AAGCTGCTAATAAAATTCGAATCGCCATATTAATAGCCAACGTCCATAAGGGATAGGGCAATGGAAGAAGAAGAAGAAGAGTTTTTGTTACTAAAATTTTGATACAATATTTTTCAATATACTTCGGTAACATGAACAAATATTCAAAAAGAGGAAATAACACTTTTTCGTTCGTGATGTTCTTCGTATTTTTACTAGAAAAGCTGGTGCTGAAAACTTCTAGGTGATAAAAGTTACGGCCAAAAGTTCACTGTTCATTTTGCAAAGTAGAAATTCTATTGAAGTGTACTTTGAAACACCCCAGAGTATCATTCCGAATTTCAATAGGCAAATATATTGTTGCCTTTATTTTGTTAACTTAATTCCTTGTACAAAATTGTTGTTTAGAGAATTGTGCCAAAATTCAAAAGATAATTATCGCATATGAAAATAATGAATTAAATTTATTAAAACTTTTTTGTCGTACTGTATATACATGTAATAAGCACATATGAAAATAGATGTTGTATGGTATACGAGTGCTACACCTGGCTCACGCATAATAATAATCTGATTATTAAATTTGGCAGCGCGGTGTTTCTGCATTAAGCAAACATTAAGACAGCGAATCTCAATATTTTTATTTACTTTGCACGAAGCAGATAATATTAGATTATAATAAAGTATATTAATACATTGTTCAAAATTAACAACAAGTTATAAGTACATTTGTTTATAAGAACAGCAAGAGGATAATTTCAGGAAATTATCCCAATGAAATGCCACTTCAGTGTATTAAAAACAGTTTCTTCAGTGAACTTCCAAGATCCGGAATATCTGGAAGATCTTTAATAGATTTTCGCTTATATTATAATGATTACATTGCAGAAGGTTTTGTAATCCTTATTATCAACAATATTTATTGGCAAATAAACACGTAAAATACAATATAATACAAACAATATACCATAATAAAGAAATCTCGTACAAATTATAATAATAATAACAATAACAAAAAAAAATATTTCTGAAGGGAAGAAGGAGCTACAACGACTATCCTCCTTTGTCACCTTGATTCATCGTCCCCTGCTCTTTATATCCATTTTAATCTTTTTTATTACCCCCAAGCCCCTACCTTTCTGTCCAAAACACATTCGCAAATTCTCTGCAGATACTTTTTCACCCTAATTCCATTCCAATCATTCACATTCTTTTATCCAGTGATCCCTCTTTCCTCTCTTTTACCACATATCCTGTAAATCCTCTTCACAAATTTTGTTCATTCATCTATTCTCTCTCTCTCTCCTCATATCTAAATCACGCAATTATAATTTTCTTTTCCACATTCATTTTCGGCATTAAGTATTTTCGCACATCTCCTTCTACTCTTATCCATTTATATCTTCTATTATACGTACTATCCATTATTCTTGTATTCTTCTTCCATTTTCTCACATTTTCATCCTTGCCTCTACCTCATTCTATGCTTTCACACAGCGACCATTCTATATTTTCGTTTTTCCTAATCTTTAACCATATATTCAATGTAAACTCCCTTTCTCATTTCATTCATATCTGTCACACTCTCTTAATCAATCTTTCATCCTCATCCATTATTATTTCCTTTTAAAACTTACCACCGCAAAGAGTCGCGCGTCGCAGGATCAAGTCGCGCGTTCATATCGTGGAAGTAATTGGCGCGAGCAAGTCGCACAGATAAAATCGCACGTTGCAGTGGCGCAATCAAGTCGCGCAATTAAGTCTCGCGTTCAAGTCACGTCATCAATTCGCGTTGTCCACGTCGCGCGATAAAGTTGTGCGATTAAAGAGCTAGTTAGGGCAGACTAAAATAGCACGCGTTGGGCACAAAGAGTCAAAGAGGAATCAATCAATTAAACTTCTACACTATCTGAAAATAAAGTACACTCTAAAAGCGTTCAAATCAAAATCAGTTATACAGTAAGATTATTAAAAGTGAGCTTCAGAAACTTTTGACAAAATCTGCTTGAACAGTGCTAGAAACACTAGAGGCGAAAACGAAGCACGAACTAGGTGGAGTCAAAACTCATATTATTTACGAAAATGCGTGTGGATTTTATTAACAAAGCTGGCTGTACATTATTTTAACTTTATGTTTATGTACATTTAATTTATTTATATATGTACCCAGCAAGTTTGCACAACAAAGTTATTTGACGTATCACGGGACCAATTAGGCAAACATTTTGTAGGTTGATATTATATTTTTAATTGAAGTATATCATAATGTGGAATAAGAATTAGAAATACATGAGTAGCAGTTACACAAAAGAGAAGAATTTGAATAGTTTTAAAAATTCCGTTTTGAAAGGTATCAAATATATATTCAAACACCAGGTTGGTAGATGTAAAACTTCAGTTGCCTCAGCTAGTGTAACACTGTTCAATGTTTATATTTTATTTTAAACAATATTTACTAAAAAAAAAAACATGTAAAATTATCATGTACAAGAATTAACATGTAAAAACTTACGTCTAAAACAATAACATGTAAAAATAAACGTGCAAAAATATGAAATGTAAGAAACTAACATGATTAACATTATAACATATAAAAATTAACAAGTAAAAAATCAACATGATTAACATGGATCATATATAAAAATTAACATGAAATAATAACATGTAAAAACTTAACTTGATTATCATATTTAACATGTAAAAACTAACATGTATAAAAATTAACATCTAAGCATTAACATCACAAATTTACATGATTAACATATATCGTATAACATGTAAAATTTTTCAAAAAATAACATGTTAGAAATAAGCATGATTAACATTATAACAAGTAAAAATTAATATGTAAAAAATTTATATGAATAACGTGGATAACATGTAAATATTAACATATATAACATGTAAAAATTAACATATAAAACTTAACATGTAAAAAATTAACATGCAAAAAAATTAACGTGTAAAAATTAAAATATTAAAATTAAGATGTAAAAAATTAACATAATTAACAGCTATAGCATGTAAAAATTAAGATTTAAAGATTAACATGTACAAATTAACTTGTAAAATTTAACATGTTAAAATTTACATGATTAAGATATATGACATGTAAAAATTAACATGTAAAAAATTAACATGATTAACATGTAAAATAAACATGTCATAAATTAGTAAATAACATGCTAAAATTAACATGTAAAAAATTAAAAAATTAACAAAAAATTAAAAAATTAACAAAAAATAAAAAATTGGACATGAGTAACATGTACAAATTAACATAGAAAAAGTTTACATGATTAACATGTATAACTTATAAAAATTAAGATGTAAAAAATTAACATGATTAACATGTATAACATGTGAAAATTAACATAAAAACATTTAATATGAACATTTAATATGATTAACATATATAACATGCAAAAATTTACAAGCAAAAAATTAATATGATTAACATGTAAAAATTAACATGTAAAAAATTAATATATAAAAATTAACTTATCAAAATTGACATGTAAATATTAAGATATAAAAACTTAACTTGACTAACATGTATAAGATGTAAAAATTAACGCGTAAAAATTAATATGTAAAAAGTAACATGCTTAACATGTAAAAATTAACATAAATTAAGATGTAAAAATTTTAACCTGTTTAACAGGTATATCATGTAAAAATTGAGATGTGAAAGGTTAACATGAATAACGTGTACAAAATAACAAGTAAAATTTAACATGTAAAAAATTAAGATGAGTAACATGTACAAATTAATATATAAAACATTACATGATTAACATGTATAACTTATAAAATTAAGATGTAAAAAATTAAGATGTATAACATGTAAAAATTAACATGAAAAAATTAACATCATTAACATGTACAAATTAGCATGTATAATTTAACATATTAAAATTACATGATTAACATATATAACAAGCAAAAATTAACAAGCAAAAAATTAACATGATTATCATGTAAAAATTAACATGTAAAAAATTAACATATAAAAATTAACATATCAAAATTAACATGTAAATATTAACATATAAAAACTTAACTTGACTAACACGTATAACATGTAAAAACTAACATGCAAAAATTAACATGTAAACATTAACAAGTAATAATTAACATATAAAAATTAACATGTATACCATGTATAAATTAACATAATTAACATGTATAACATGTAAAAATTAACATGTCAAGAAAGTTTAAGACCATGTGAAAAACAACATACAAAATTTGAAGTAGTAAATTCCATGTGCGGAATATGTTCAAGCAAGACACTACCATCAACTGTCCAATCTGAAAACTTCCCAGGATGTATCATCCTAACAAATCATTTTTTGGTACCAGGCATCAGATCCACATTGAGCTAAATCCACATCTACCAAATCTATATCTACCGAAGTCTAGAGAAGGTACCTGACACAGTATTATGCAACCGTTATCCGTGCTGTCTATCAAACTCAAACTCCAGCCTTATAACACTCCATCTTGTTAACCTACCACACGGATCCTTAAAATTTTCTTGATAAAGAAATGAGTGAAGATCAGTGATAACAGTGAAACGGACACGACAAAACTTTTTTAAACCAAACAAGACGGCAATACACTCACGTTCTGATACAGAATATTCCCGTTCCTGGGTCGTAAGATTACATGATTACAAGACTACTGATAGCTCAAACCCATTCTCATTATGCTGTATAAGAACACTGTCTACTTCTAAATGACTTGCATCATACTGGATGGTAAAAAATTTACTAAAATTCGTACTAGCCAACACAGGAGTCTAAACTAGAGCTCTATTGATTTCTAAAAAAAAAATCGGCTGAATTAAATCAAAAATCGGGATAGTCAACAACAAAAAAATTTGCCAAAACGACACGACCTTGAAAACGCTTGTTCGCTGTAACCGTCTTCGGTTGGAGAAATTACAACATTGCCTTAACCTTGTCGGGGCCACAACGAAGACCTAACCTAACTACAACAAAGCCGAGGTGTTTTTCAAAATTGCATCTCCCAATTTCTCATAAACTAGATCAAACTTTCCACATGTTTCTCAAAGGTAGGAGTGGCGATAGTAATGAAAATATGCTTTAAAGTAAGTATTTTAAATAAAATATGTTTTGTTATCAAATATAAATTAAATGAAAATAATTCGTACATACATACTAGGCTCACACTTCTGATATCTTAAGCTATATGCCAAAAGCATCTCATAGAAAGATATCACGAAAAACTGTTTTCCTTTTCCTAAAAAACTTTTAGGGAAAGGCGATTACGTTTCCTTATCCTTTTATAGGTTGAGACTATTACCAGATTACACGATTCATTTTCGAAATTAAATAGTTCTTATTTCGACGCATGGAAGGAAAATAAAACCATTAAGACACTTATCTATTACACAAAATCATAGAATAATAATTTTTATAACCACAATTTATAAGCTAATTATGAATTTAATTAAGGTTTTAATAAAAGATTCAAGGATTTAAGATTTTGCGTTAATTAGTAATAATATGCTGACAGTTCACATGAAAATTTACAGCTCAATTATATATTATAGGCTTACAAATATATTTTTTTGTTAACTACAACATAGGAAAGACATTAAATATTTTTTTGAATTTACTTAATTGTATAGAATTTTGATACCCGTACATATTCTTTGATAGAATCGAATATTATCTAATCATTTTTAAAGCAAAAAATATTTGGAATAAATTAAACAACTATACGCGTGTTTTAATTTGCAAAATGCCTAAAACATTAAAAAAAAAAAACGTAATAGGTTTTAAAATCTTATGCGTCAGATAAAATGCGTCTACACGATGCAACAACTGTTTGAAGTCATGATTAAAAAATAACAAAATGTTTTTTGGTGGTACAACATTCTGGTACTTTTGTTTTAAACGGAAAATATTTTCGTTTAAGAAGATTTCTATTAAGATTGGATCTGGAATGAAAGTGAAATTTGAAAAGTCCTTTTATAACGAATCGACTTCTGTAGGAAATTAGTTTCGTTCTTTGCAAATTGGTTCATTTAGTATGCCCCTGATGTTTCTCATAAAGATCAAACCCGCATTATTGGGTGTAAAAAATTGTGCTCTGAAAAAATTGTGTAATGAGTGAACGTGAGTGGATTTGTGGAATATCGCCAGTCTGAAAAATTATGAACGGCGGCCACCACACATAGAGTGATTAGAACAGGTGGATTTTGGGTATAAATAGCGAAAAAATTCACAAAGGGTACCCAGTTCCAGGCTGAAGAGGATGATAAATCCTAAAACCTCATACAATAAACTCACCAACCTCCTAAGTATAATATCCCAACAGGGAGTGGAGTTTAGTGGGTAAAAATTCCATAGTTGTTGGATGCACCGGGCATCCTTCCTCTTTTGAAGATTCTCCACTTCCTATGCAAAAAAAATACAAAAAAAACAAAGGATAAGTTTGGTAAGCATTCATTATTAATAAGTATGTGCTGCTTTGTTTAGTACATGGCATGTGTGTTTGAATAGTTGCATTCCTTTCTGTCTACCTGTTTACATGCAGTAACGTCGATGGGTTACGAGACGCTACATACTAATTCATTCCCGCACTATTTGCCATAGTAATATCGACGTCATATCGACCGCTTGAGTGTATGCTACTAGCTTTTGCTGGCCTCGAACATTTGACCATAGTAACACCAACGTATTACGGGGTGTTACTTACCTTACAATGGTAATACTGCTGTAGTGTTCGATTCTGGCTTTCGTTGGGATTACTCGCCCGTCAACACCAACGTATTAGGGGTGTTGTGCGAAAGTTTCGTACACGCTGTTCACTTGAGTGTATAATTGTGGATTATATCTGGGTTGGACAGAGTAACGTCAGCGATTACGTGGCGTTCCATAGGTGTCTGACTTGGATGTACGCTGGAATTAGTTGGCAAGACCAACGTGAGAATTCCTTGCATCCCTACACTAGAGTGTTTAGTTGCGGCTTAAATTGGTGTTAGGGACCCTGTAGCACGTCAACGTATTACGGGGCGTTATATGGATGTTTCACTCCGGTTTATGCTAGTATTAAGCACTCAGCAACAGTTACATCAACGAGTTACGAGGTGTTACAAAGTTTTAGTGCTTTTCGGTATTCCGATTATACCCTTCGTCTGTACCAAGAGAGTTAGATTTACCCTTACCTCCCTTCATAAGTGTGATTGTCTGTGCATGCTTCCATATTGATACCGCATAATTATTGTTTGATTATTTTATCACCGCCGCTCTATTACGTTGCTTTACCAGCACCGTAGTTATATCATGTGCTATTTTTTCTTTATTATTATTGTATTTGCACCGCTGTTTATTATGCACCCTTTTGCTGTGATATTATGCTTTATTTAACCGGTATTATTACGTCAATTGACATTTATTCATTTGTTTATTATTGACATTTTTATTGTGCATTAATATTTTCTTTATTTGTTCTTCTAGAAAAATAATAGACGGTTTTGTTAAATCTTTAGTGCTGTTTCATTCATTAGCATTTAGCATTAGCATTTGGCGCCCGAACTCGGACGCTTTCAGTGACAAAGTCACGTTACAACATATTGAAAAAGGATTAATACGAATTCAGTTAGAAACTACTCAAAATGTAAGTTAAGAGAGGCCAAAGGTCGCGACAAAGCGGTCAGCAAAGCTATCCGCGCCGTTTCAAAATACGGGAACCGAGAGATTTATGTGTAGGGGAATTCAAAAGTTGTTGGACAGTTTGGCGTGCGAAAGTTACCCGAAAAGTAAGTCAAAATCTGCCGCAGGCTGCAACAAAGCGGACGCTGTCTGCATGTAAATATGGGGACCGCTGGATTCTTGAATTGATGAATTCGTGCGTAGGCTTATTAAAACGTTTAAGGCAGTGTGATCTACGAAGCACTAGAACTTTCCCTAAAGTGACTCAAGAAGCAGTCCGCGGTGTAGGAAAATATGGAAATCGAGGATTCATGACTAGGTGCATTCATTAGTAGTCATTAGTGTCGAATATAATTAAAAACGTCTTGGCGACTACCCTGTTAGAAATCATCCGAAAAATGAGACACCGTGGCACAACAGACAGCGAAGCACGTCATGGGTTGGCGAATTCAAAAGTTCACGGCAATAGGTTTTGATTGGCCTGTTAGGAATTTTTCAAAAATGAGTCAAGTGCGGCTAGAGGCTTCGGCCAAGCGGACTGCTTCGGGGGATTTTCCCTGTGGTTAATTGATGGGTAGGCGATTTATAAGGTACAGTGGTTAATTGTTAGTGTTAACCACACTGGTATCTACAATTAATTTTTTACCATATTTATTAATTGCTACTTTATTAACCAATAATATCGAAAACTTGTCAGAGAAAAAAATTGTAAAACCTGTAAAAAATTGTAAAAAATTGTAAAACCAGGTATCCTGGTGTCATTCATCATCTCAACGTGTCCGAGCCACCTCAATCAGTCTACTTTAATGCCACTGACGATTGACGGCCTCTTATACAGGTCTTCCAGTTCCGCATGGGTTCGAATTCTCCATCGATCTCCGTCATTACGGCTCCAAAAAAATTCCTTCATATTTTGGGTTTCCAGACTCCTCGGCAGTTTTCATTTGCCGTTGTTAGTGTCCATGTTTCTGAGCCGTATGATACTGCTGATTTGATGATTGTAGAATAAATACACTTCCACTTTTAGCTGCCTGGATATTAATAATAACTTAAGCACATTGGGAAAACTGTAGTAGAATCTGTTTCCGGCTGCTATTCGAGCTTCAATTTCAGTTGTCAGGTCATTGCTTTCCGTTACGATTCCCTCAAGATATAAAAATTGTTTAACTCTCTTGCATCCTTCAAAGATCCGGACATTCCTCCATCGGGTCTTGTGTCTGCTGTTAATCATATACTTGGTTTTTGTCTGGTAAATTTCTAATCCCATGGTGGCTGCTTCGGACTTCAGGGTTTCTAGATATTCTTTAATGACTCTTGTTTAGTAGTTAACATATCTATATCGTCAGCGTAGGAGAGATTTTGGCATGTCCTGTTAAATATGCAGCCTCCACAGTTATAGGACACTTTCTTACAACTGCCTCCAGTGCTAGGTTGAAGAGTACTTTAGATGATGAGTCTCCTTGCTTTAATCTTTTCCCTATGAGAAAACTGTCGAGCTCTCCCTTAACTCTCACTTTGCCGCGTGTGTACGTCAACGTCATTCTCATGAGCTTAACAAGTTTTGCAGATGTTACGAACTCTTCTTCATCACTCTATAAAGTTAACATCTCAAGAGTCTGTCGTGCGCAGCCAGAAAGTCTAAGAACAATTGGTGTAAGGTATAACAATTGTTTTGTCTAACAATTGTAACTGTGTTTTTCACAAAATGAATCAAATTTACTTAAAAGCTAATTGCTTTAAAAATATGAGATTTCGTAGACTTAGAAATAGATAAATTTGGAATAAAACGTGATATATATTATTTACAATACCAAAATTGGGGTTATTATTTGTAATATTCTATGCCTTATACAAATAATGATACAAGTGTGTACGCATCAGAGGTCTGTGAACAATATACGATTACGACCGGTCATAAAAGAACACGTTGCCGGTATTTACATATTTATTAAACGTACATAATAATAATAACATAATCTCAATATTTATATTTAATCAATATTGCAATTTCTATGCATTCAAATAAAAGCATAAACTCAAATGTTTACCATAACCAAAAGCTTGGTTTATTTTCTTATCAACTCGGTGATATACGAAGATCTACGAACGATGATCCCTGAAGCAGCCCCGGTGCAGCCTCCCGACCCATTACCAAACAACATTCAAATTTCGCGCAAAATGCTTTTGAATGTGGCAACATCACTGGCCTAGACGGCCTGTGAACTGAGCCAATTGAGTAAAAAGTGCCAATTGAGTAAATATATAATCAGAATAATGGACGCGTCGGCGTTAATAAGCAAAAGTGTCCGAGAATAAGCCCTGAAGTATTCACCAATATTTTGCCTATTCTATTCAATATGCAATCGGAATGGTGAATGCGCTGGGGGCTTACTACAGAAAAGTCCCACAATGCCCAGTTTTCCTCTACTACTGATGCTCTTTATCCAGCACTAAGAAATTTACATTGAAAATGACACTTTCTTGCGCTACAATAATAATATATAATGATCGCTTACATAGTTCATAGAAGATATTTAAGGTTATTCGAATGTGCTTAAGCTCAAGATACCAATTCAGACATAATCTTATTGAAATAATTCGGCGCGAACTACTGTTTGGTATGTGAAATCCAGCAATATAAAACTCTATTTTTACTAAGAAAACAATTTCATTTCCTTAACTATTTCACTCGAGTAGGGAACAGAAAGAACAGAAAGGGAACAGAAAGGAATAATAGCATAAAAATAGAACTTTACATACATCCAAAATTACATCTGCCTCCTACCATTTCCAATTGTATGTATTTGGTAAATATTTTCCTAACTCCTCCCACTCCTTCGTTTCAACTAAATCAACTATATCAAGCCACTTCAAAAATTCTAAAAACCCTTTCTCACCTCTTTTACTTTTATACCGGTTTATAATCTTTAGCTTCTCGTCCTTAATATCCACATCTTTTTATTCTTTTTATAATAGATCCATTATTACTAATCCTGATACATTCCCACATGACTTTTCCTACTCTCCTTACCATTTTTTCTTAATTTCTCATCTCCTTTCTCAATCCATTTTTTTAATAGTTTTACTCTCTTCCTCCTCTCTATACTGTATTTCATTACTTCCTACTCCTACATTCTTCGTCTCTGCATCACTTTTTGTTACTTTTTCGTGTCCACTTTGACTCTTCTCTAATCTGCCACTCCATTTCCTTTTCAGTTTTCCTGTCTTTCTCCAGTTTTTATTTCTTTTCCTTTTCGTCCCCCATTTGCTTCATATTTCAATGTCATAACAAAACATCTCAAAGTTCCTTGAATAAAAAAACATTTTGAATAGAAAGCGGAATATATTTGATGTAAACGCACTTTATCTAAAAGGTAATAAGATCTAGGCCTGACAGGCGGTTAGTATGATCTCTGGAGCGACAAGGTAAAATTCTTTACAACGAAAACCTGATCGCTTACTAAATTATAATAATTCACCTATTAAAAAATAGATTGTTTGTATTATATATGCGTATAATAATCATACAATAATCCGAACGTCTTTTATTTGTGCGTGCATGTTTGTTGTGCAAAAATATATGTTTCAATAATATTCATAAGAAATTGTAGTTGATCGACCTATAAAAGTGTTGATTGGTGTTTTAAGGTGTATACTGTAGCGCTAATGTAATATAATTATGTTTTTTGTATTGTTAGATACCTTACGTGTTTATATTTTAATTCAAACATACTAACATATACACAGTATCAGAATATATCAATTAATGGAAATATATGTGCTGTTTACATTATTTTATTCATATTGCTCAAAATCAGATGTTAAAAGACTTTTAACCCTTTCGATCACGAATTTATTAAAATAATATTTCTTTAATGCCTACTTGAATTTCTAGTATTTTTTTAAATTCTTAATGTATATGCATTATTAACGCACTTTCAATGTACCCTTATAACAACAATCGAAACAATCAAACGACTTTTCACCCGTATATGTACGTTTATGTACTGTCAAGGCAAACATTTCCACATTTGTAATCACAATCGGAACACTAAAATGGTTTTTACCGGGATGTGTACGTTTGTGAACTTTCAATTGAGAACTATGTGCAAATTTGTAGTAGTCACAATCTGAACTCTGATATGGCTCTAGACCTTTATGAATGCGTGTATGCAATATTAACGTACTCTTGCGTGCACTCTTAAAACCACAATCAAAATACTAAAAAGGCTTCTCACCCGTATGTGTACGTTTATGTATTATCAAAGCAAAATTTCCACATTTGTAATCGCAATCAGAACAATGAAATGTTTTTTCACCGTGATGTGTACGTTTCTGAACTTTCAATTGAGAACTATGTGCAAATTAGTAGTTAAAATCTGAACACTGATATGGCTTTACACCTGTATGAGTGCGTGTATGAAATATTAAAGTACTCTTGCGTGCACTCTTAAAACCACAATCTGAGAAGGCTTCTCACCCGTATGTGTAGGTTTATGTATTGCCAAAGCAAACATTTCCACATTTGTAATTGCAAACAGAACAATGAAATGCTTTTTCACCGTGATGTGTAAGTTTCGGAACTGTCAATTGAGAATTATGTGCAAATTAGTAGTTAAAATCTGAACACTGATATGGCTTTACACCTGTATGAGTGCGTGTATGAAATATTAAAGTACTCTTGCGTGCACTCTTAAAACCACAATCAAAACACTGAACAGGCTTGTCATCCGTATGTGTACGTTTATGTATTGCCAAAGCAAACGTTTCCACATTTGTAATCGCAATCAGAACAATGAAATGCTTTTTCATCGTGATGCGTACGTTTCTGAACTTTCAATTGAGAACTATGTGCAAATTTGTAGTCACAATCTGAACACTGATATGGCTCTACACCTGTATAAGTGCGTGTATGCAATATTAACGTACTCTTGCGTGCACTCTTAAAACCACAATCAAAACACAGAAAAGGCTTCTCACCCGTATGTGTACGTTTATGTATTGCCAAAGCAAACATTTCCACATTTGTAATCGCAATCAAAACAATGAAATGTTTTTTCACCGTGATGTGTACGTTTCTGAACTTTCAATTGAGAACTATGTGCAAATTTGTAGTCACAATCTGAACACTGATATGGCTCTACACC
>WYDF02015746.1:0-13425 GCA_009867245.2 Adranes taylori
TCTGTAAGGACATACATAAGTAGGGGTTTGAACTTTTGTTCAAAAAAGGATGAACATAGAAAAATTCCACAAAATTTTTATATTTTACTATTAACACATTTAATTTTAATTTCTTACCATTTCTTAATGAGTTCAGAGTTATTGGTTTACTATAATTATAAGTGGTAAGCAAAACAAAAGTAATTATTATGATATATCGTGTATACATCGTGTGTAAAATTTAGTTTCATGATTGTACAAGATTACCAGACAGATAAAATAATATACAAAATAACATATTAATTTAAAATACTCACATCTAGGTGTACTATTGTTTTTATTTTATTGACAAAACATGTAGATATGTACTATTTGCATTTCATTGAATTGGTTCTATTATGATTTGATTTTCTTTTACAAGATTTTAGTTTAAACATTTCTATTATTCTTATTACTACGTAAGTTATTTGTTTTAAACTTTTAGCACATTTGTTTCCTTTTCTTCTATATATACTGTTTATTATTTATAAAAATACACGAATTAATTTTTAAAATTAGTTAATTAAGTTAATTGTAATGTATCAAAGAATTAATTGATTAGTAAAAATATATCGGTTAAAATTCTTACGGTTTTTCATTATATTTTATTTATTTAATTATGTGGTAGTATTCTAAGAAGAATTGTATACTCAAATTATAATCAAAGTATTATTGAAAGCTACACACGATCAATTAAAATATATAAACAAACTTATTAAAAAGACTGCAATAGAAAACATTGATCAAGGTGATAAAACATAATACCAAAGATGTTTAATATTTGGTGCACGGGTTTTAAACAATAGCTAAAGTGGCTGACCATATAATATGGTCTTAAAAGAAAAATATAGCAATTATAATTAAAGTGATAATGACAGATTCATATTAAGATATAGATACATAATTGATCGTTATTAAATTATTCATTTATTTTACTTGATTCCATTATTAAATGTCATGAACAAGAATGAAGTATTATATAGTAAATATTTGTAAATGAAAACGTATTAGTTTAATTAATTTACTTTCATCTATTAAGCAAATGCAATATCATCACATGGCGATCCTGCCGAAGCGTTACTATAACGCGGTTTAATTAAAAGTAAACATTTTAAGATATAAAAAATTGTTGTACTAAAGTGCCAGTGGATGCTACCGAGAGCAACGAGGAGATCGTTATTCCAATCTTCCTGCTTCAGAGATGTAAGAAGCATATGAAGCAAATAGTAAGAGAGGAAATTGCGAGATACAGGGAGAGGGTTTGCAGTGTTCCGGTTTATCAGTCATTAGCAACTCCGTACAAGGTCCGTTGGTGAGATTTTTTTTAATATGGATGATTAACATTATCGGGTTTCGATGATAATAATAATGTTATTTAATATATTTTTTTAGTACAATGAATGCAAAATATATAATTAAAAAATTTATATAAATGTCTTTTAATTTTAATTATATTGGATATTAATAATTTTGTAATTCTATGGAGACCAGAAAGCTTATAAACGGGTTAGATGATTCTGTATAGAATAGAATTGTTAGAAAATTCAGATATTGCTGTAATCGCACTGATAAAAAATAGAGTAAAAATGAGAGTAAAGTTTAATTTGGAAACAGATACAGGGTTGGTACCTATGATGGGAAATAGCATCTATTAACCAATCGACAGCTACTGTAGAATTATATGATTCTATGTTAGATGCAAATGGTAAAAAGTTATTAACAAAATTTGTAAAAACAAAACTTACCCAAAATGCTAAATTAAAGTTAAATCAAGATGTTTCCAATACTGATTTGATTACTGATATTCGCAAATTATTCTTAACTCAGGAAAGCGCGGCTTCTATAGCAGTTAAACTCCATAAGGCTAGTCAAGGCCATAAAAATATTGAGGATTTTGGGGCACATATCAAGTGACTTGTAGTTAAACAAACATTAGCACAGGCAATTGGTGACACTAATGCAGAATAAATGTTAACGGCAACAAATAAAAACTTGCGATTCAAACATTCAAGTCAGGTTTGAATAATAGGAACATTAGTATGATTGTAAGGCCTAGAAATTTCGATGCAGTAAAAGATGCCATTCTGTATGCAATAGACGGATATAGCACACAAACACACGCACGAAATACGCAAGAAAATGCACAACCATTGTAAAAGCATAGAAAACAAATGTTTGTAAAAAATTACAAATTTCAATATCACATAAATAATAATATTAACAGGTTTCAAAACAGTTCATATAATAATGCTGATAAGAATGGAAATGATGATAATAAAAATGAGGCTACTAATATGTAGTTTTAGTAAAAAAAGAATTTAAATAGAAATCAACTGAAATTTTTTTCGTCGCTAAAGATGACTTATCGAATTTTATTGAAGCATATTATATAGGGCAATATGTAAATGTAAGGGTAGATACCGCTTCTAGTATCTCGTTAATATCAAATAATTTCTTTAATAAAATGTAGCATATGTTAATAATTCCACAAGAATAATTATAAGTTAAATCAAAAATATGATTCCAATACTGATTTGATTACTGATATTCGCAAATTTGTCTTAACTCAGGAAAACGCGGCTTTTATAGCAGTTAAACTCCATAAGGCTAGTCAGGGTCATAAAAATATTGAGGATTTTGGGGCACATATTGAGTGACTTACAGTTAAACTAACATTATCACAGGCAAATGGTGACACTAATGCACAAAAAATGTTAACGGTAACAAATGAAAAACTTGCGATTCAAACATTCAAGTCAGGTTTGAATAATAGGTAGTACGATTGTAAGGGCTAGAATTTCGATTCAGTAAAAGATGCCTACAAACACACGCACGAAATACGCAAGAAAATGCACAACCATTGTAAACGCATAGAACACAAAAGTTTGTAAAAAATAACAAATTTCAGTATCACATAAATAATAATACTAACAGGTTTCAAAACAGTTCATATAATAATGCTGATAAGAATGGAAATGATGATAATAAAAATCAGGCTAGTAATATGTAGTTTTAGCAAAAAAGAAGGTAAATGGAAATCTACCTAACTGAAATTTTTTCCTCGCTAAAGAAGACTTATCGAATTTTATTGAAGCAAATTATGTACGTCAGGTTTGATTAATAAGAACATTAGTACGATTGTAAGGGCTCGAAATATCGATGCTGTAAAAGACACCATTCAGTGTGCTCTAGACGGATGTAGCATATAATCACATGCACGAAATACGCAATGAAATGCACAACCAGTGTAAATGCATAGAACACAAAAAATAAATTTCAATTGCAAATAATCATATAACAGGTTTCAAAACAGTTCATATAATAATGCTGTTAAGAAGGGAAATGATGACAATAAAATCAGGCCAGCAATATGTAGTTTCAGCAAAAAAAAAGAATGTAAATAGAAATTAACCTAACTGGAATTTTTTTCGTCGCTAAAGATGACTTATCGAATTTTATTGAAGCATATTATGTAGGGCAATACGTAAAAGTAGGGGTGGATATCAGTTGTAGGATTTCGTTAATATCAAATAATTTCTTACAAAAAAATGTAGCATATGTTAATGATTCCACAAGATATAAGATTCAAGAACTAGGTGGTAATGAGCGATACTCGTTAGGAGACGCTGCGGTGTAATTAACAATAGCAAATTGTGATATATTTCATACGTCATCACAATTAACTTATGCGCCGTACTTATTTTTATTAAAGTCGATTCTGCCTTTAATCAATTAAAGGCACCTATAGTTCTGGTGTAATTAAGTGATAAGTGATAATGTTATATTTTGCAACCTTTAATAATAATTTATAAACTTGAGCTACGTCCTAAGTTAACTTTTATCACTCTTATTTCGGTTTAGTTGGATGAATTTTAATCCATACTTATGAAAATCCATGTCTGCTAACGTTGCATTTTCTTCAAGATATTTTATATAAGAGTTAAAAAAGCAATGGTCCAAGAATTAAAAAGTGAAACTAAATTCCAACTCATTTATGTTTATGCAAACAAACCTGTAGCCAATTGTGCAAGTTCCGAATGGTAATAAATGAATGAACAATATAATAAACAAGATAATTATTTATTTCGAATACAAATACAATAGCAGAACAGTGAAAAATGACGTCACAGCAATAAACAACTTGGGGCGGTGAATGGGTGCATGAAAGTAATCGCTCACAATATATCAATTATTGTGTGAATCAAGGCAGATGATGATGAAAAATGCGTACAGCTTAAGAAAGATGAAACCGTATAAGTGAAGGAGCGCACTTATTGATTAATTTATATACAGGAATATGTAAATAATTAAGTTAGACAACAAAAGTAAAGAACTAAATTACGCATAAAAGAATTCACCCAGAAATTCACATACCAAGATTTTGTAAATAAAAAGAACTGTCTTGACCATCAGAAGCATCCAGGTACATAACTTTTTGGGGAAACGCTGGAACCCTGTGCATGATAGGAAAACATATTCTCTACGCAAAACTCTATGACGGGAATGATGGACCAAAATATCCATCATACCTCATGTCTAGTCATACTTGTGAGCCTTGGTTGTAACGTACAGCTCCTTCTTTGGGATTATCATCCTCAGGAAAATTTATTTGGATTATGTTTATGTTAAAGACCATAACATGCTTGATTCTGACTATCAAAATGCTGCCATCAATTCCTAAACATTCTTATGCCATGCTTGAGCCCATTACTCACAATCATCACTACTGAGCTGTTTCTAAATAAAAATGTGTTGTTTCTAAATAAGTCATGGTTCATAGTCACAAAATATCATATGTCTTACTATGTAATTCGCTTTTTTTAAATTTTAAATGTATTTATCTGGAGCAGTCTGTAAATTAATGATCCTGGTGAACCAATAACAAATGCTGATTACTAATTTGTCTATGATAACTAATGTTTCTAAATGGCTACTACGCCATTAGCATTTTTTCTACAAAATTGAATTAATTGATCAATTAATTCTACAGGTGCGCCGAAAGTTCAACACAATAAGTTTTCCTATTGTAAGCCTGAAAAATGTTGACCATTCAGGTACGGCTATAGATTATTCTCTTTTGTGGAAAATAAGTATTCTGCTCTTGTGGAAAATAAGACAAAATTTGAACGAGAACCAGTGTCACCCTCAACTGCTAGCAACGTTAGAAGCTACAGGTAGTGTGGCCGATGGTAAAAGGTCTGGACATCTGAGCACTTCAGAAGAGGTAGTGGAAGTGGGTTTGGCGAAGGTATCAGCAAGTCCACAAAGGTCAATCCGCCAAACAAGCCTGGAAGTGGGCGTTCCTCGAAGCACACAATGGAATATCTTACGAAAACACAAGTTTCATCCATATAAATTACAAATGTTGCACCACCGTTCAGATCGTCGTTTGGAAAAGTGCAATTGGTTTTAGACCCAGTTGGAGGAGGACCCCGATCAGACGAAGCCAATTTTATGTAAATGGTGAGGTATACCTACATAACTTACAGCATTGCTCTCACAGTAACCCGCACTGATTTATCGCCAGTAAAGAGCAAGGAGCTGGTCGCGTTATGATTTTGTGGTGTGATTTGTGGAAAGACGGAAGAGTTAACAGTGAACTTTACTTGGCAATGTTAGGAGATAAACTACTACCTGGCTTCAAGAAAATTAGAGTGGTTCATGCAGTACTGTGCATCCACACTCTATGGTACACAAGTTCGAAATTGGCTAGATGCAATATTTCTCCAGTGGATCGGTCGTAAGGGACGAATAGAATGACATCCAAAATCTCCTTATTTAGACCCAGGATAGTGCTGTGTGGAGTTACGTAAAATCCAAAGGATCCACTAATTTATTTTGTTTTTGCGTAAAGATCGGATGCTTAATAGATCTGAATATATATTGTTCTTATATATTTGTTTCTCATCAAAAAACAATCTTTATACTGTCGTACCGAAATCTCTTTCTCAACAACCATTTGTTTTTTTACCCCTTTAGCTTTTTTGTATTTGTAACCTCGATCTGATGACAATACAGTTTTTCCCGCAACCCTACAAACTCATACATAATTTTTCACCCATACTCGTCCTTCATCAGACCGGGCAACTGTGTACCGTTTAGTAACGCTTGACTTGGTAACCAACACTCTGCGGAACACAAGAAACCGTTTTCAATTATGTTTCGACTTAGACGCAAACTATATTGAACATATATTGTACATTCATATATTGCGGGACTGTTGGTACTTGACTTAATTCCTTTTGCTCTTATCCAGAGCATAGGGCTTCGACGAAGTTTCTCGATAGCACTCTATTTCTAGCGAGGACCTTCAGCTCTGTAAAGGTCTTCCCTTCCTTGTTTGCTTCTTCATCTAAAGTCCTCCTCCATGATGTCTTTGGTATTTCACGTTTTCTTTTTCCCTGAGGATTCCAAAACAAAGCTTGTCTCTCCAGGGCATCTTGGATTTTCGTACGGTATCACCAATCCAACTCCATTTTCTTCTCTTGATTTGAATGGAGATGGATTCCTCTCTCGTTTGGTTTCAAAGATCTTCGATATATCTCATATTTGGCCAGAAGATTCGAATTTCTGAGGCATCTATTCCCGAAGACTTGCAAGCTACTGTTGACCTTCCAAATATCACAAGCTTATAATAGCACTGCTTTCACATTGATTCTGAATATTCTGAGTTTGGTTGTTGTGTAAATCTCTCTTGCCTTTCAGAGTGGATACAGCTGAAAGAAGGGCCCATTTGCCTTTCGGATTCTTGCTTAGATATCTGCATCTGCACGACCATCATGGATAACTATGCTCCCAAGGTCCGTGAACTCTTCAACATTGTCATTGTCCCCATTGTTCACTCTGAGTGTTCTTACTTCTCTTGTGTTCTATCTTCTCTTGTGTACTATCTTCAAAATCTTTGTCTTGCAGGAGTTTATTTTCAGACCATCTTGGTCTTGGAGTTTCTTTTCCATATTAAAATGGTTCTGTAAGAGCAGGCAGATATCATCTGCAAAATCAAGACCCTCCAAATGTACCACTGTATGCCTCTCTTTTTTCCATCCGTGACTTTCCTCATCACCTCATCCGGAACAAATAGAAAGATTGTTGAAGACCGGATACCTCCTTGGCAAACTCCTGATTTTACTGCGAATGGTGCCGTGAATTTCCCCTTGTGAATGACATGGCAAATGTAGGTGTTGTGTGTTTAATTTTGTTGTATTCTCCGGCATCCCGAATTTCTGCAAGGTTTTCCACACACTGTCCCTTTTAATGGAGTCATCGAACGCCATTTCAAAAATTACGAACAGAAGATGAAGGCTAGTGATAAATTCACTTGACTGTTCGATAATTATACGAAGCGTGTTAATTTGTTCGGTAGAAGAACGATGACTTCTAAACCTTGATTGTTTCTTGCTTATTTGTGATTCCACTTGTGCTTTGATTCTGTTGAATCTCACCCACGTCAACACTTTACTTGGAATTGATATTAGGGTGATTCTTCTCCAATTATTACAGTTAGTGGTGTCTTAGGCAATTTGATGAGGATTCCCTCTCTCTATTCCTGTAGCAAATTCTCTTTCTTCCAAATCTTCTTGAAGAGAGGGTACAGAAGATCAGTGGCGATGCCTGGGTCAGCTAATAGGAGTTCTAGTGAAATATTATCTGCTCCAAGAGCCTTTCCATTTTCAGCTGTTTGATCACTGTCTTGATCTCTTCCTTGGAGGGTGGGTCGGAGTTAGTTACCTTTTTACTCATTCTCTATTCTGTAGAATTTCTTCCTCTTCAGCAGAATCTTGGTCAGCCTCTTCCTTACTATTGAATACCTCCATGAAGTGTTTGCGCCACCTTGTAAGTTGTATTTCGTCGTTTCCCTCAGTTTCTGATGAGAGCTCCTTGTTTATTTTTCACCGGTCTTCTGCGGTTGACTTCCTGCTTAGAGAGAGTTCTCGTGACATTATATAGTTCCTTCATGTTTCTAACACCTGTCGCTTTCTCTACCTTCTCGACCAATTGTAAAATCCATTTCCTGCGATCAGCCAAAGCACTCTTCTTCACCTGCTTGTCCTTGGCTTTTAGTACACCCGTATATAAATTTGATCTTCATACATTCGTGACTACCAGTAGAATTTTCTTATCAGCGGAAGTGAGCATTTCAAGATATTCGTCTCACAAAGGAAGCTCAGAGGTACTGTTAGTATGAAAAAGTAATCTCACAATACTATCATAAGTGCAAGTTAGCATTTACTGTGTGCGCGTTATTATTCATAACTCTGTTTTCCAGTTTGCCATATAAGAATTTAAAATATCAAGATATTAATTGTAGCAGTGTACCTATCTCTCTCTCTCTCGCTGGTTGTTCACGAAAGCAACTGAAATGGTTAATAATCAACTTTAGGAATAAAAAACAGGGTAACCAGATAAATGATAAAACTGTGGACGGCATTAAATGAATAAACAAATATTTTTTGTTTCAAAAAGAAAAACCAGAAACGGGAAGGCTAGAAAGTATGTAATAAAGAATATGTTTTGTATATGTGACTAACTTCGGCTTCCGAAACTCTTTTGCACACGTTAATATAGCAGCATTACAATTTCCAGAAACTTTTCTTATAGAATTATCTTTTAGAAGTATCTAATGTACTTTTCAATTCAGCAAGTCGATGACGAATTTAAATACGCACAAGCGTATTCCTACAGGCAAAAAGCCATTCAAGTGTTTAGAATGCGATTCTCGTTTCGGTCGGAGAGTAAGTTTAAATAGACATAATCTTGTTCATACTGGCAAAACACCATGCAAATGTTTAGAATGCGATTCTAGTTTTGGACAGAAATCGCAATTATCCCTTTGCAATTATAAGCCCTTTGAAATTATAATCCATTCTAAATTATCCTTTTTTTCCATCTTTACTTTTTTCATTACGTCAATTCTCTTACCAGTTCTCCACAAACACATTTTCCAGTTCTGTGCTAATTCCCTCTCATTATCTACTATTATATCATCAATCACAACGAAATCTCTTTGTGGTTGTCGGTCTAAGTCTTTTGGATATGGCTTCCAAAACGGCATAACGATTCTTCCTTTTATCGGCAAATGCATTTATTCCGAATAGAAAGAAATCACACGGAGCTAAATCAGGAGAATACGGCAAGCGGTTGATGATTAAAATGCGATTTTTAGTCTAAAATCTTTCTCAAATGTGCGACTATTTAAATACAGCTGTCGCCATAAATAATTTTTATTTCATGACATCAGATTTATGAGATTATACAAATTCAGATTAATGAGGTTATACTGTATCTATTCGCAAATTGTTTCATACCATTTTTGGTCTCTGCCAGGTGCTAACCGTCTCTTTCCGTAAATAACCAAGAAATGTTATGTTGTATTTCAATTTATAATTGAGTGATTCCGAGGCATTTTCTTTAATTTGAAATAAATACTTTTGAAGTCAAGGCATAAATTATAAGGATTTCTGTGCTCCGGTGTAGTTATTATGAAAATGTTACTATCGACTTTAAAACATCTTGGTATTGGTTCCAAGTTTGCTGAAAAGTGGTTTTCTTTTAGGTTTTTTTCTATAAATTAGTTCGTTATTTATATTAGTAAGTTCGTTCAAATATTTTGCGGCATTCTGTCTAAAATGCGATTCCAGTTTCAGGCAGATATCATATTTAAATAGCCAGAAGCGTATTCATACTGGCAAAAAACCATTCAAGTGCTTAGAATGCGATTATTGCTTAGGTCGGGGAGAAAGTTTAAATAGATATATCTAATTAATACTGGCAAAAAAACCAACAAAGGCTCAGAATGCGATTCTAATTTTGGATGAAAATGCCAACTAAATAGCAACAAACTTTTTCATAGAGACGAAAAACCACATAAATATTTAAAACACGAGTCTGCATTTAAACATAAATGTAATTTAAATATACACAAGCTTATTCATACTGGCAAAACACCATACAAATATTTAAAATCCGATTATAGTTTTGAACGGAAATCGCAATTATGCCTTCGCAATTATAATTCCTTCGAAATTATAATCCATTCGAAAACACAATTCTATCACTTTCTCTTTATTTGGAAATTGTTTAATACAATTTTTGTCCTCTCAAGGTGCTAATCGCCTCTTCCATAAATAGTCCAGAAAGGTTATGTTGGTTTTTAAATGAATAATTGAGTTATTCTATGGCATTTTGTCTAATTTGAGATAAATACTTTAGAAGTCAAGAAATAAATTATAAGAATTAGAAGGATTTCTGTGCTCCGGTGTAGTTGTTTTGAAAATGTTACTAATAACATTGAAACATCTTTGTACCAATCAAGGTCGTGGTTTTCTGAAAGGTTTTTTTTTTTTCGATAAATTAGTTTGTTATTTATATTAATAAATATGTTGCGGCATTTTGTATTAAATGCGATTCTAGTTTTAGACAGAAATCGCATTTAAATACCCACGAGCGTTTTTATAGTGGCAAAAAACTATTCAAGAGTTTAGAATCCGATTTCCGTTTCGGTCGCAGAGGAAGCTTAAAGATAACCCCTCGCATTCTTTCACCTAGTGATCCCATCTTTCATCTTCGTGGAATGTTTTCCATGATAATGTTCCTAGCTTCATTATTCCGTTTATTATTTTCTGCAGTTCCGTGCTTACTATTTCTGGGAGAATTATGAGCGTCCGGTTTGAGATGCCGTCCGGCCCTGGTGCCCTGTTGCTTTTTAGTTTTTAAGTATTAATCTTATTTGTTATGTAGTAATAAACTCTATAGGATTTTCTAATGTTTATTATTGTGTTTATTGATTTTTCATCTTTTTCTGCGATTTCTGTGTCTACCATAAAATTCTTTTCAAATTGCTTCCTTAGTTGTTCCCTTTGCGGTTTCTTCAGCTTTCTCATGGATGGTGAAAATAAGATCTCTGTTTCCTCTATTTATCGACGTATTTGCCGTGAAGCCTTTTGTGGAGCTTCCAGAGGTTTAATTCATATTCACTCACCTCGGCAACTCTTGTTTCCCATATTTCTTCTTTTTGTGCTTACAGCATTTGGTCAACCTTTTCTGTGGCTTCTTTAGTTTGCTCAAATCATGAGCTTGTTTCATTCATGTGTACGTTTTTATGCCCACTGATTTACTATATTGACTGATTTAGACTGAATGTCTAACTCTCGCGTATTTTTAGATAATTCCTTTCCTAACTTGCAATTGTTTCTGCTATTCCAGGTGGCGTGCTTAACTTTGAAAACCTGGAAACTTGCAAGTGAATAAACAGTTAAAATCTTCAATGTGGAATAATTACATGGCCGATGTGTTCAGCTATAATTGCAGCTTATTTAATATAAAATTAAATAACTAATTGGTAAGTCTATATACCTTGTGAAAGAATAGCGTATATAACATTTTATACAGATTGCAAAAACAAAACAATTCCGATTCAATTTCCTCGTGAAACGTTTTGGACACGATTATAATACTTATTTGGAAGTGAAACAAACATTCCGCTCCAGGATATTATAATAACAATGAAATAAATATTTGATCGATGCTCGATATTCACATTAGAAAAACTTCTATCCAATATTATTAATAAAAATCAATTATACAGTTTACAATATTATTTAAACGTAAAGAATTACATTCTTGAAAAAAGAAAATTAAATAACTTCAGACACTTTAAAATTCCTATAAACGATTCGGCAGCCTATAAAGTTTCTGATCAAATTCTTGTGACTAAAAAAAAAAACTCATAGTAACATAAAAATTAGTATATAATCTCTCTTCCATTAAAACTAAAACTCTATAGCTTTCGGGCTTACAACAAGTAACATTTCTATTCCCAGTCCAGTTCTTCTCATCTTTTTACCTCCATGGCTTGGTTTATCTTCAAGTTCCAGCTGATTCTAGAACGACCCATACAGATACCAGTCCTGATTTTTTCTGGGCCTCTAGAACCCATACAAATGTTTAGAATGCGATCGCATTTATATCGTCACAGGCTTACTTGTATTGGCAAGAAATCATACAGATGTTTAGAATGCGAGTCTGTTTTCAAACACAAATGTAATTTAAATAGAGACAAGCATATTCATACTGAGAGAGAACCATACAAATGTTTAGAATGCGTTTCTCGTTTCGGCCAGAAAGAAACTTTAAATAGACACAAACTTATTCAGGCTGGCAAGAGGCCATACAAATATTTATAATGTGATTATACCTTTAGACAGATATCGTATTTAAATAACCACAAGCTTATTCTTGCTTCAACTCATACTATGTAACTTGTTTAGATTCAATGGCATTTATGATGTTCTCTTCCATTCTTTGTGTGTTATTAACGTTGGCGACATGTTCAAGCTTGGAAACGCCGCAGCATCTCATCTGCAAAATGTGCTGGTTATAAAGGACGTAATAAAAAAGGTGATGATAAACATTTACAAATGCATACAACCCATACAAATGTTTAGAATCCAATTCTTCTTTTAAACATAAAATCGCATTTAAATCGTCACCAGCTTATTCATATTGGCGAAAAGTCATACAGATGTTTAGAATGCGATTGTAGTTTTAGACATAAATCGCCAATATATAGTCACATGCTTACTCATACTGACAAAACACCGAACAAATGTTTAAAATGCGAGTCTGCTTTTAAACATAAGTGTAATTTAAATTCACACAAGCAGATTGATACTTACAAAAAACCATACAAATGATTAGAATATGATTCTTGTTTCGCCCAGAAAGAAGCTCTAAACAAACACAAACTGTACAAATATTTAGAATGCGATTCTACTTTTACACACATTTGGCATTTAAATAGCCACAAGCTTATTCTTGCTTCAATCCATACCATGTAACTTGTTTAGATTCAATGGCATCTATGACTCCATTCAAGTCTGGAAACTCTTCAGCATCTAATCTACAAAATGTGTTGGTGATACAGCGCATAATAGAAAAGGTAATGATAGCAGTGTGAGAAATGTTTTAGAATCTATTGCTTATTTAAAACATTTGTTCGCTTGCTTTTAATTATTTGACCATGTAAATTTAGTTTTGAAAAAGTAATTATTCTAGTCTATTTATTTAAGATAAAGATGACCATCTTCCTCGGTCCTCCGAGTCCAGTTATTCTATTCCTCTTTCCTCCATGGTTTGGCTTATCTTGTAATTCCAGCTGATTCTAGCTTGAACAACCCCTCTTTCTTCTTCCATATGGTAACCAGTCGTGAATTTTTTTTGCCATACAAATGTTACAAATGTTTAGAACCCATACAGATGTTTAGAATGCGATTCCAGATTTAGACAGATATCGCGTTTAAATAGCCATCCGCTTATTCATACTGACGAAAAACTATACACATGTTTACAATGCGACTCTGCTTTCAAACACAAATGCAATTTCAATTCACAGAAGCATATTGATACTTA